>PVJS01011975.1:0-44701 GCA_004027185.1 Glis glis | reverse complement strand
CTCTCCCTCCCCCTCTCCCTTTCCCTCTCTCCTTCTCCCTCTCCCTCTCTTCATCTCCCTCTCCCTCTCTCTTCCCTTCCTGGTTTCCATGAATTTAGCAGCTTTCCTCCACCATGCACTGCCACCATGATGTTTCTGCCTTCGAGCCAGCCGACCATGGACTAAACCTCTAAAACCATGAGCCAAATAAACATTTCCTTCTCTAAGTTGTTATTGTCACATATTTTGGCCACAGAAGCAAAAAAGCTAAAACAGAATCTATGGTAATTGTTCAACAAATTCTTTCCAAATTTGATCCAGTTTTTTTTTTCACAAACATATGAGAAAAGGTCTTTCAGAAAACACTCTTCTGATTTTATCATCTAATCCAAAGCTACATTCTGGCATTGAATACACGTTCACATCTTGGTAGTGGCAACATTTAACAGGCCTTGGTTGTCCCGCGTTAACTTTTGGCTGTATGTATTTTGAGATAGAGCTGTTTTTTACAACATAGATATTCTTACTCTTCATATTTTTTTTCATCAAACATAAAAGTGACTTGGGGGGTACTTAAGGCTAGATTTGTCATTCTGGCCCATCTGAAATACCGTTCTTTAAGTTACTGTTGAATTAAATGCACAATGTGAATGATACTTTTGCTTTTGACATTTAACCTCTGGATTTAACACTAAATTTAAATTTGTTAACAGCTGCAAACTCATGTTCAGATTTGAATACTGCAAGAAATTTTCAGAAAGACAGGTGTCAGTTGGTTCTGTGAATACAGCCTGCTGTGACATTATGCCCCGAGCTAATGTCCCCACCCTGGGTCTGTTCTTGTCCTGGGGACAACGGACTCACTGATGTGTCTCCTGCTCTCCTTGCCCTCTCCAACCCTTCCCTCTCTCAGGACATTGCTATGCAGACCTCAGATGGCTTGAGACAAACTTCCTTTGTGAGGAAGAGAATGGACAGGTGGCAAAGGCCAGGGACAGACAACTGAGGTGTTTTTGTTTTGTTTGTAATGTAATTGAAGGGGCTGAAAGAGAAATTTTAAAACTTAGAGATTTAGAGAATGAATTTTCTGAGGCATTTTATTTTGCACTCACACACACAAAATATTCTTAACAATGCCTGGGAATTTGTTTCAGGAAATCAATGTTTTAATGGGTTTCAAAATTGAAGATAAGTATGGGGTGGGGAGTCCAATGGGAAAAATGTCCAATTTTTTCTTACTATAAAATTGGATAGTCAGTTTCTCTTTGAATGAATTGTCTCTCTTTCTTCATTTTTTTGGGGGGGTGCTGGGGATTGAACTTAGGAGCATTCTCTCTCTGAACTACACCCCCAGCCCTTTTTATTTTGAAACAGGGTCTCACTAAGTTGCTGAGGCTGGCCTTGAACCTACGATCCTCCTGTCTCATCCTATTCACTTTTTAAAATAGGTTTTGAAGGCCTTTCCCATGGCTCTGTTCTGGAACCTCAGGACCCTGGCCTGAGCACTTACGCTGGTACCAGGAGGACCTCCTCCCACGCAGACCACGTCCTGCTTCTGAAGGGTCAGTGCCTCCTTCGTCAGCTTCAGCCGGATGTCATACACATTTTCTGTCTCTTCGTCGTACAACAAGGCGAGGGAGGTTTTGGTCTGTGGACACAGTGGAGACAGGAAGGAAGCGGTATGAGGCAGGGGCCCTGGTGAGGGAGAAGCGTGTGCCCCTCTTTCCAACACCACTGCAGGCTGCACCTGAGTCTGACATGCAGTGGAAGATCTGGATTCATGTGGAAAGAATGTGATTTATACATAAAAATAACAGGCCTGAGACAGTTGGGAGCACCTGGTGGGGAGGGGCTGGGACGATGTGAGCCCCTGGGTGTGGTAAACTGTCGCCCTCTGGAGCAGGGCAGGTGATTCTCCAACCTGGCCTCTTCCAACAGACCGGTCCCGAGACCCTGATCCAACCACAGACAGAAGGTTTGCACAAGGTGAGATGCTACCAGGGTCTCCTAAATAAACCCTCTAGCGTCCCGTGTTCTTACTCAACTTAAAACTCGCTGATTTGGGGGCCACCTGGGGAGGCGGTACACTATGAGTTCCCACTGGCTTAGCTGCGGGTCACAACCTGGTCCCTTGGTCAGTGCTGACGCCCTTCAGTGGAGGCCCAGTCTAAGCCCTGACTGCGTGTGTCAATGCTCACCTGGCTTGGTTTTCCTTCTACATTCATGGAGTCAGAAGTCCCTGCCTCCAGTAACAAACCTGTTAGGTTTTTCTCTACTGTGACGTGGGAATCTCTGTGAGGAACCTGGGTCAGGCTGGCTCCCTACAAAGACTGTCCCAGATTTCTGACCTCAACTGTGGCACACCTTGACAGGCTCATGCAGGACTCTCCCTGGGGCCCAACTTAGGAGATGTTCAGGGCAGCCTGGCTGCCTCCACAGAGGGGGACTTGGGGGACACTCCAAGACAACCTCTGGGTCAGCTGCATGAGAGAACAGAATCCAAAACACAGGACACAGGGACCCAGAGGTGCAAAAGAGGGGTCAGGACCTGCCCCACAGCCGCAGCCGGTAGCATGAGGTGCCCAGGACCAGTGAAAGCCATGGCCAAGGGCAGCCTCCCCAGGAGCTCGCGCTGCACCTGCCACTCACGACAAGCACAGTTTTCAGTTGACATCAAATATGTGCAACACTAATCTGTGTCATGTCCACTTGTAAAGCACACACACTCATGCACAATATTAATTTTCCACCAAGCCATCTTGCTGGCCAGCTTGTCCTGCCACCAGTGAGCTGTCTTGGTGGGGAAACTGCTTGCACCCAGGGATTCCAGGAATAAAAGACACTAAGCTCCCTGTTCAGAAGAGAGCAGGCACTGTCCAGGCCTTGGACCTTCTGCAAGGGAAACGCAGTATCTATATTATACATTGTAATATTTAATAGTATGTATATGAATGTTAGCTAGTGAAAGCAAGCCTGATTAGATGGGGATCTAAAATGGACCGCCTGCTGCTTCCTTTGCTGTCTGAGCTGGAGGATGTGTCTGAAATAAACCCAACTTCTGCTCAAAATGTTTAAAAAATTAAAGTCAGGAACAAAAGCAAATTGGAGATAATTAAGCATTCCGACTCAAAATTGTAATTTTATTCTAATCACTTTCTTCTATAAAAACATTCATTTTATGTTCAAATAGCATTAGTTTGCCAGAGATAGTCATTTGCTTTAATATAAATATAATGCTCATCACTGCGCCACCAGAGACGGAGCCTAGTGCCCTGGGAGGAGGGCCAGCTGGAGCGGAGTGAGGGAAGGGAGCCTTCTGAGGGCAGGGGGCTGGAGAAAGGCCATCTCCTCCTACCCACTCTGAGTCTGAGTTCTGTGTACTGCACCCGGGCTCCAGCAATTATGTACCCTTCCAATGGGAGCAGCATCTTCACTCTGGGCTCCCTGTCACCTCCCTCCCCTCCAACCCTCACAGCCAAACCCATAGCAAGCCCTGTGGACCCTCAGATCCACACTCGTCTCAGCGTCCTCAGCTGCCACAGGGCCCAGCACCTTCAGATCTTCTCAGGCTGCTTCTTGAGCCTTATAAATGACCACTCCATCTCCACCCTGACCCTATTCAAGGTAGTCTTCAGTCGTACCTGGGGATAGCCTCCTAAAATATGGTGCAAATAAGGTCATTCCACTGAACGACACCCCCATGAGCTTCTAGCTCCCTCCAAGGGAGAGCTGCATCCTACAATGCCCTGCCAGGACTTGCACTTTCTACTATCCTTTGTCCCCTGCTCAGCTGTCCTGGTGACCCTGTGGGTCATCACAGTCTTGCGGCCACCTGCTCATCCCCAATCCCAGCCAGCCCTCCCTCATCTCCTGAAAAGTCACCTCCAAGCGGTGACTCCACCGTAAACTCAGTGTCGCTCGTTCCTCTTCCCCACTTCATTTCCTCCCTGGAACCTATCAGAATCCTGGCCTCACGCCAGCATAAGGGGCATCCTACCCCATAGGGGTCCTGTGCACTTCACGCTCTGCTGTGCCCCAGCTCCTACAGCAGGACCCTGAATTTCCTAGGGCAACTGGAATGCTTTTCAAATGAATGAAGCAGGAATGCTGCCATCAAAAGAATCATAGTACTACAAGAGTAACATGACTTTTAAACTATTAGGCAGGCAAGAACCGTGATCTCAGTGACAAGGACTTGCAGGCAAGGGCACACTCCCCGATGTGTACAGATGACACATGTTCTTGGAAGGTGCTCAGAACAGATGTGAACACTTCTGTGAACACAGATGTGAACACTTCATGTGGCATGGCTGCTTCCAGGAAGCCATCCCGCCGATGCAATCACACAAGGGCCCTGGGAGTCATGAGCGAGCTGTTCCCTTCACACTCTTTACCTGTAGCGTGCATGATCATGCACGTGACACTGAGAAGCCACGGGAAGTATTCAGTTCTGATTCTGTGGATAAGCAAAGGTGTCTGAAAATATCAATGTTTGAATAGCAGGAGTATGAAGGTAACTAATACTTGAAATTGTGCATAAATATAGGTGTATATAAAAATACACACGCACAAAATTAGCAAAGATAGGATTTTGAAAGTTACATTTTTATATAAATGTCTGTACTTTTTAAATCATGGGCATGTGTCACTTACTAGTGTTTGAATCTATCAAGTTCTAGTTCATTAGGTCCCAATTTCTGCTGCTAAAGTTGATCTTCCTTCAAACAACCTAAGGTGGGCCTCTAACTAATTTAGAAAACCCATAAATACTATTAACTTTGCTGTCTTGCAGCTTTTTAGCTTATCTGCACACTTGAGCACATCTCTACCCATGCCATTCACCAGTGCAGTTGTCAGGAGAGCAGTACCCTGCAGTCCCAGCAATTCAGACAAACAGGGGCGTTTCTGAAGCAGCACGTGCCCCCGTGCTAACCAAATACTTATCAGATCCTGTTATTCAAACAGTGTGACTAAAATATGCACAAATAATTATAATGTATTCCCCTTGTTTATTCAGAAATGAGTATGTTTCCTCCACTGAATTGTTGACGTTAAATGAGTTAAAGAATGAACATCAAATGCTGTGAGGAACTTGAAAACAAAGAGCTATCAAAATGCCCCAAGGAGGAGCCCCAAAGCTGTTGACATCGCTCTCCACCCTACCCCAGATCGAAAAGGTCTGGTGGAAGCCATGCCCCTGCACTTTCTGAAGGCCTCTGGGGATCCCAATACTCCCTTCCTGGAGTTTGTGTACTGGAGCCGTGACTCCACCAAGACAGGATTTCAGGGTGGGATTCTGATCTGCTGTACAACCTCACTTGTTTTTCTCTGACTCAGTTTCTCCATCTGTGAAGTGAAATGCTGGTTTATATAGTCAGATAACGCACATCCATCATTAAGAGTCTACCTTCCAGAAACGGGTCCTGCTCTTAGAAAACAGTGTCTGGAGGCACACACACCTGGCCTGATGAAGATCTGAATCCAGCTTTCCTGACCTCTCTCCATGGCTCACTTTAGAAGCATTGCAGAGGTTAAAAATGTTTAGTAAAAGAAACAAACAAACAACAACAAAACTCCCAATCTCTCTAATATACTATTCACCAACTTAAAACGTGGATTTCACCATTTTCATGACAGCATTAAAAAAGTCAATACTCCATGTGAAAAAGGACAAATATGTGTTTTAGCAACAAACAGCACATAAGATGTAATGTCAAGTATTAGGGGTAATGTGGGATAAACTGGTAATGAGATAAAGTTATTAGCATTTAATATTATAATAAAATCATTTGCTGCAATTAGTTGAGTGACCACTATGCAAAGCATTTTGTCTACATAATTTCACTTAGTTATTCTTATAACTATAAATTACTTTCTTTTGCCAACCAGCAATACCAAAGCCAAAAGGAGTTGAGTTTCTCACCAAAAGTCAAGCACCTCATTAGTGGCTTTGCAGGGGCTGAAAGCTGCAAGGAATTCGAAGCCAACAATCTGCCACTATACAGCTCTTTCCAAGACACCTACCTAGATTTAGTTATTTAACTAATTAACATGTAAAAAGTCACTACAGATTTCAGATACAAGAGACACACTGAAATGGACACACAATATAACATAATGTACAGGATGTAGCCAAAACCATTCAAAGAGGGAAGTTCATAGCAATCAATGCCTATATCAAAAAAGAAGAAAAATCTTAAATAAGTAGCTTAACATTAGGCTTCGAGGAACTAGGAAAAGAATAAGCTAAACCCAAAGTTTGCAGAAGGAAGGAAATAAGAATGGTCAGAGCAGGAATCAGTGAAACATAGAACAGAAAAAAAAAAGTAGAAAAATGTCAATAAAGTTAAGTGGCTGGGCGTGGTGGCACACGCTTGTAATCCCAGTACTTTGGGAGGCTGAGACCAGAGGATCCGGGTTCGTGGCCAGCACGCGCACTCTCTCTCTCTCTTCTCTCTCTCCTCTCTCTCTCTCTCTCTCTCTCTCTCTCTCTCTCTCTACCTAGTGAGGCCCTCCGCAACTTTGTGAGACCCGGTTTCAAAATAAAAGCATAAAAAAAATAGGGCCGGGGGTGTAGCGTGGAGGTAGACCGTCCCTGGGTTCCATCCCCGGTACCACAAAAATAAATAAATAAATAAAATAAAGTTAAGTGGCTTTTATTTTCTGAAGATAATAAAAAAAACCCTGACTTAGACCAAGTAAGAAAGAAGAAGAAAGATTTAGATAAATAAAATCAGAAATTAAAGCAGAGATATTAGAACAGATAGCTCAGAAATAAAAAGAGCTATAAGAAACTGTCATGGTTTTGATTTAGAATGTCCCCCAAACTTCATGTGTTAGACGATGCAGATAGGTTTTGAGGAAGGCATGACTGGAGAATGTGTGTCACTGGGGTCCTGGCCTTAATGACTATATCTTTCTGTGGCTGCTTCCTGTCTCTCTCTGTCTCCAGGACTCATTGATATAAGGGTGTTTTCTCCTCCTCTGACATGCCCTGAGGCCCTGCTGCTGAGCTAGTGGCTGCCTCTGCTAGCCAGCTGACCATAGACTAACCTCGGAAACATATGAAACTTCTGAAATCATGAGACCCAAATAAAACTTTCTTCCTCTACGTTGTGCTTGTCAGGTGTTTTGGTCACAGCAATGAAAAACCTGACTAGCACAGAGACTATTATGAAAAAGTATATGCCAAAAAATCTGGATCACCTAAAGAAAATAAATACATTTCTAGGAAAAAGAAACTTACAATGATTTAATCAGGAAGAAATAGAAAGACCGAACATATCAAGAGCAAATAAAGGATTTAAGCAATAATCAAAAACCTCCCAACAACAAAAAGCCCAGTTGTCTTCATAGCTAAATTCTATCAAACATTTAAAGAAGAATACCAATATTCTTACACTCTCAAAAAAGTGAGGCCAGCATCACCTTTACACCTAAGCCAGCCAAAGATGTCAAAAGAAAAGCCGGGCGTGGTGGCGCACGCTTGTAATCCCAGTACTTGGGAGGCGAAGACCGGAGGATCCCGGTTCGCGGCCAGCCTCAGCTACTTAGTGAGGCCTCTGCAACTTCGTGAGACCCGGTTTCAAAATAAAGTATAAAAAATAGGGCTGGGGATGTAGCTCGGAGGTAGCAAGCCCTGGGTTCAATCCCCGGTACTGAAAAAAAATGTCAAAAAAAAAAAGAAATTGCAGGACAATATCTGTCATGAACATTTGATGCAAAAGTCCTCAATAAGATGCCAACAAGCCAAATTCTACAACACATCAAAATGAGTACACACTGTGCCAAATAGGATTTATTCCTGCCATTCAAGGCTGGTTTAACATACATAAATCAAGGTGATACATTGTGATGGTTAGTCTGGATGGTCAACTTGACTGGATCATGAAACACCTAAGATGAAATGACTTTGGCTATGTTGATGCGGTGATTGGTTTATGTAAAGGCAGATTGAAGGGGAAGTCCTGTCCTGAATGTAGGCAGCACAGTTCTGATAGGTGCAGGACCTGGATAAAAGAAGGAGAAAGCCACATGAATGCATGTGTGGTTCTTCCTGAAGAAAGCTCATCTGCTCTTGTCTGAGATATTGATCTTCAGCTCTTCAAACTGGATCTTCACCATTGTTTCTCTGGAGAGTTTTCTGGCCTTTCCATCTTGGACTGGGACTTAATTTGTGGTCGTTCTGATTCTGAGACTCCAGCTCTTGGACCACTCGACCAGCTGCTGATTCCTCTAGCTCTCCTCATGCGGTCAGAAACCTAGGACTGCTTTGGACTGTAAGCTGATTTGATAAATCCCCTTTTTCCACATACATTGTCTATGAGTTCTGTTACTCTAGTGAACCCTGACCAATACATACATCATATTAATATGAAAGATAAAAACCACATGACCATCTCAACTGATGTAGAGAAAGTGTTTGACAAAATTTGACCTCCTTTTTCAAAAGAAAAAACTATCAACTGTTTGGATATAGAAAAAAATTATTCAACATAATAAAGGTCATTGATGAAGAACACACAGGAAGAGAATGACCCTTGAATTCTACTTCTTAACGTACAAAAAAGTAATTCTAGCTAAACTTCAGATCTACATTTGAAAGTTAAGTCAACAACGTATTTAAGAGGAAACAAATGAAAATATCTTCTGTTATAGTTTGGGCTTGGAATGTCCCCCAAAACCTCATGTGCTGAAAACAAGGTGCCCAGTTCAGAAGGGCTGAGAAGCAGGCATAGCTGGAGGAGGTGGGTCCCTGGGGCCTGGCCTTCACAGCTGTATATGCCACTGGCTACTTCCTGTCTCTCTGCTTCAGGTTGCCATGACTGAGAGCCAAGTTCCCTGCTGCTGCCACAGTTTCTGCCTTAGATCCAGCCGACCATGGACTGAACTTCTAAAACTATGAACCAAATAAACTTTCCCTCTTCTAAGTTGTTCTTGCTAGGTATTTTGGTCAAAGCAACAGAAAAGCTGACTAAAAGATATTCATAAGCTTAGAGGAACGATTTCTTGAACAGCATGGAAAATTCTACACTGTTAAGTTACAAATGGGTAGTCTACATTGAGTTCTGTGCAATAAAAGATACTACCAAGAGAACAGAAAGGAATCTGCACAGTGGTATTCTTTTGTATCTTAAGTATCTGCATCTTTGTGTCTCATATATTTTATAAAGATTCATACACAGAATATATAAAGAACTCCTGCATCAGTAAGGATAAAACAACTCGAGAAAAGAATTAGTAAAGATCCAAATGGGCATTTGAAAAAAAGAGACTACCACAACCCAATTAGAAAATGGGCAAAGGATCTGAAGAGACATCAGGCCAAGTAGACATACAGACGGAAAATAAACATATGAACAGATGCTCAACAGCATATGTCATTAGGCTTGCAAATTAAAGTAATGATATTCCAATGCACACTGATTCGAATGGCCCAAACCCAAAACACCAACCCGCCAAATGCTGGTAAGAGTGTAGGGTCAGGGCAAGTCTCGCTCACTGATGATAGGGATGCAGGATGGTACAGCCACTTTGGAAGATAGTTGGGCAACTTCTCATAAAACTAAACATATTCTTACTATAAAGACCAAAAATTGTGCTCTTTGGCCTTTACCCAAGAATGGGAAACTTATATCCATATAAAAACCTCTCCATCGATATTTATAGAAGCTTTACTCATAAATATCAACTCTTGGAAACAAGCCTGATGCCCTTCAGTACGTGGACAGAAAAGCAAACTGTGGCTTACCCAGACAAGGGAATATTATTCAGTAAGAAAAAGAAATGAGATATCAGGTCATGAGAAGGGTCAAGAAGAACTGAGACACCACCTGACAGGAGACAATGGTGAGGGTCTTGCCCTGTCCAATACCAGGGTTTGAAGTTTGTTTTTCATTTCTAATATGCATTTTTTTGGTTGGTTTGTAACTCATCATCCATGAACTCAAGGTACATCTTATGATGGGCTTGTTTCGAAATCTCATGGGAAGCTTTATTTGTTCTTTTTAGGGTTACATAAAGTAATGGTTAGTGTGCTAATGGCACCTCAGAATTGAAGGAATGCGGCATTATGAAGTTATACTTATTAGAATGGTGGGAGAAAATGTTCCAGGGTGAGAAAATCAACCTGAAGAACAGAAGAGCATTCCAGAAGCACCCACCCCAGGTGTACCTGAACACCAGATTCTCACAGGGACTGCCCATGGCCAGGAATGAGAATAGAATGATGCTGGGGAAACTGATAATTTGCACCAGGTAAAAACTAACTGGATCCTCAATGAATTCTTTAGGATCAAAGAACTTTAGGATGAAAAGGTCTGAAACAAATGTCTCCTTCCCACTGTGGCTTAGAAGAGCCTTCCTAAGAGGCACAAAAAGCAAGCAGGCAAAGACTGCCAGATGCAACCTCAGGGAATGCTCTTTCCATCCGAGGACCCTGCTGAGAGCCACACACAAACTCCAGCCCAGGGAGGACTCAGGATGTGCATCCACAAGGTGCTGGATACATAACAGCCTTGCGTGGGGGACACAGGAGGCCGTGTCCCCTTTAGTTGGAGACGGTACCTACTTCTTGGGATTTGCACAACTAAAGAGCTCTCTGTTTTCCACAAGCCTCTGAATTTAAACCACTGTGACTTCCCCTGAAAATCCTCCTGCTGCACTTGATTGAGAGTTGACAGAACAAGAGAGGTGAACATGAAGCAAACTCAGAAATCAAACCGTTCATTTGACGCACGCCAGCGCTGTCACACAGGTATATTTTTTAACACACCCTGCACTGAATGTCAAGGGTGGTGGGAGGGGGGGAACTCAGCTATTCGGCTGCCTACACCCTCATTACGCCCTTGAGCTTCTTCAGAAATGATATTTCTCCATCACATCTTTTGAAGTGCTTCATACCATCAGGCCTGATCTTCATTTCAAGGTAGAATATCCAGGTTAGTTTTGTTATCAACCCTCCCAAAAGGGAAATTCATATTTTAAGAAGCAATATTTTCTGATCATCAATAGATTAGCATGCTCAGGAGATCGGTGCGGATTTCGGCTCTTATAGGTAGAAACTCCGCCCCAAGAGGAGCCCACATCTTCTCTAGGTTGTGGGACTAACGCAGAAAAAGGCACAAGCCTTAGGGGGGGACACAGAGCAAAGGGTTGGGAGCAGGCCATGGGAGGGAGGGGCTGGAGAAAAGGACATAGGGAGAGAGAACGTAAGCAGGCAGGGGCCAAGGTAGCGAGCTGGTTGGAGAGCCAGGAGTGGACAAGTGGTCATCAAACCATGGCCCCCGCTGAGAACACCTGGTAATCTTCAGCAATACTGGGGCCGGGGTCCCACCCGCAGGGATGCTGGCTTCACAGGTGTGGGGGCAGGAATCTGACAAAACCCCCAGGTGATTCCAATGGGCAGAAAAGTTGCAAACTTAGGAAAGAGGAGAAGGATGAAGCAATGGAAGAGGCCGCTGCTACGAGGGTGGGTGGAAATGAACAGAAAGAGCAAAGCCAGAGGGGCCATGGGGTGTGCACTGGAGCGAACACTGCGTGGGGATTAGAGGGTAAAAAACAACTGGTCCAAACGGACATACTCCTTCAACCAAGAACACCCCTGCCAGGCGCTGGGTCCACAGCATCCCACTATGACCAGAAGGAACCCCGCCGTTAGTCCCCTCAGCTCTGCAGAGGGACACAAGCCCTGCACCTACCAGACCTGCCATTCTAAGACTGGCTGCACCCAAAGGGAGTCACAGACATAGCCCCCAGTACCATCTAGGGAAGTAAGGCTTATAGTTTTCCATATCCAGGAAAAATGCCTTTAAGTAGGTCTTTTCATCTCTTGCTTTAAAATATAGAGACCCTCCCCAACTTCAGCTGGTAACACTGACCCTGTAGCTGCTACTCAAGTGTCTGAATTAAGCTCAACCACCCCCAGAAAAACATGGTTATTACAGGGAACAAGCAAGACACACCAATAATGACCTCCTTGAGGAACGACTTTAAAGCAAAAAAAAAAAAAAACAACAAAACTCAGGACTCCATGCTCCTGAATGATTTCTATTTCTGCAAAAAACAGAACGCTAAAGTGAGCCACCGAGATCAAAGACTCTTCTGGCAAATGGCACAGCATTTGAATAACAAGATTTGACACACAGGGCACCTCAGTGTTATTTAAAGTATGTGTACTGGCCTGAACTGCATTTTAAAATGCGGTCTAATTGTGAGGAAAACGTTGGGGGAAAAGGTCTGTATACATATTAAAGAGTTATAAAGGGAATTAAAACAATCAAAACAAAATAAATGAGTTTCACATATCATTGTGAGGATACAACTGTCAGTCACTCCGATGAGGACTGCAGACTGTCAAAACAATTCTTTCTTGCATTTTAACTGGGAATTCAGCACTGACTTCAACAAGCAGAATTAAAAGCAAACCTCACCAATGTGTAAGGACGCATCACTCTCTGAAGTGGGGCACCTGAGCTTTTTATACACTTGGCATGAACCTACAGGTTTGCAAAGACGATAGACTGTGAGCATGCGTATTTTGAAGTAAAGATGTCATTCTTTAAAAAAAGCTAAAATAAAAACACAAAATACAGAGGCTCATCTGGAAAGAATAAACTGCAGGTAGAGAAAGAATGTGAAATATCTAAATTTCCCCAACCAATGTGTCATATAGTTCAGACACGTCACATTTGTGAAATTAAATTAGGCATAAGCCTCTAACTTTTTAAAAATAACAACTCCAGTTACTGTACTTAACAGGCTTCTCAACATCCACTGGAACATTCTGCAAACCTGTTAGAACACCGAACATGAACTTCCATGTGTCAAAACAACGGTACAGTTAACAATATTTAATAACCAAGTTCTTCACAAGATAAATCCTCCTGAATAAGTGCCAAGACCCATCTCATCTATATTGAATTCCTTTATATTTTAACTTATAACATTTAAAAAAAAGCAAATGGCACAAAAGGTTAATTTGGATACCACAGTGCCCAAATACAAGCAGAGTTTCAGGGTGGCCAGCCCTCAAGAGAGGCACTCTCTCAGGTGCCCAGCAGCAGCTCCTGCCTCCCTGCCTGGAAGTCTTATAGGAATCAGACCCTCGGAGAAGTCCACCTTTATTTCATATGCACACTTAGCCATTCCATGATTACAATTCTGTGCCACAATTAGCTATGGGTTTTGTGTATTTCAGTGTGGTGATGAAAATGTCTATGTTCGTTCTGCGGAAATGTGTTACACAAGAGTTTTATCTAGAGACTGTGTTGAAAGTAAGTCACATATGAATACCCTCCCAATGGAACTGCTTTTTAAAAGAAAACCAAGTACGTAATGGATCCTGAGGCTCTGAATATATTCTTTTGTAAAGATGCTCATGAGGCACCAAAGTTAAGACAGTGACTTGACAACCGATGTATAAATTCCTCAGACAGAAGGAAGAACCTCTCTATGTACATTGATACATACAACTTTACAGGTGTGTCTGACTACAGGTACAAACGCTCAAAATGCTCACAAGTGTGGACTATAATTCAATGGCCTGAATGGATTTGACGAAATTAATGATCACTACACTCAAAAATATTTATCAGAGAAGTGTGCTGCAAAATCATCTATAATCGTGAGAAATATAAAACCAACGGAGTGCTAAATCTAATTAAATAAGTAATGATAGGAACAGCAAGAATCATTAGCAGCCAAGAAATTCATATTTTCGAAGAATACTGAATGGCATTTAAATATTTGCTATATATTAAGTGGCAAAGCAGAGAACTATCAAAATAACATGAGCCATTTTTAAAAGGGAAAATTATAAACTTATACACCCATTAACAGAAAATCAAGTAGAGGGTGATTTTCCAGCACATTATAGTAGTTATTTTTTGTCTGTGCTAGTAATAAGGGAGTTTTATTTTCTTCCTTAAGATTGTCATTCATCCTAACGTTATGTCATTTTAAACCATGCAAATTCTTTTAAAACATTAAGGTTTCTCACCACTTCACGCCCACGAGGATGGCTAGAATGATAATGATGGACAGTAACAAGCGCTGGCAAGGATGTGGAGAAAGCAGCACCCTTGCTGGCTGTTACAGGAATGTAAAATGCAGCGGCCCCTAGGAAAGCTGCCTGGAAACTCCCAAGGGCTTAGCACAGCCACCACATCACCACGCGACCCAGCAGGCCCACTCCCCAGAGGATGCTCAACATGTCCGCACAAAGCCGTGTGCACAATTTCTCTCAGCCCCATTTTCCAAAATAGCCCCAAATCAAAACAACCCAAGTTGTGTGTTTCCCTCCCCACTCCCCCTTCCCATAGATAATCTTTACATTAACACAGATGACTTCATGTATGAACAAAGGACTCTCTGAGTAGTTTCCATCATCAGATCTCAGACAACGAATGCTGTGTGCAGGTATGTTTCTGTCACTCTGAGCCTCACTATGATGTATAATTACAATGTGCCAATAAAATAAATAAATAAATAAATAAATAAGAAAGAAAGACAACCAAAGTGTCCAACTGGAGAATAAATAAACTGTCATTCATGTGTCCATAAAACAGGATATTATCCAGCATTAAAAGGAAACAAAGTACTGATGCACAGGAACAAGGATGAAACTCAAAACATTTTGCAAAGAAAAGGAAGCCAGACACGAAGGACCACTTATCCACAGTCCCAGGCATCTGAGATGTCCAGGACAGGCAAATCTGGGGCAAAGGCAGTTTAGTTGCAGGGACTGCGGGGGGAGGGAGGGGGTTGCAGAGTGACCATTAGCAGGCACAAGGTCCTTCCCAGGGTGTGCAAACGGTCTAAAATTGACCACAGTGAAGGCTGCACAACCCTGCAACTACAAAACACAATGCATTTCACACTAAAAACAGGTGACTTGTTTGGAAACAAAGCGAGAGATGCAGTCAGGGAAGCAGTGTAGCACAGAGCAGTCGCAATATCCGTGGAGTGTGCCTTCCAAGACCCCCAGAGGGTGCCTGAAACTGCATATAGTACCAAACCCAAAGTAGACTGCTTTCACCTATACATACATTCACACCCACAATGAAGTCCAGTTTATAAATTAGGCACAGTAAGAGATTAACAATGCTAACACAGCAAAATAGGACAATTATAACAATATAGTATAATAAAAGTTATATGAAACTTATGAATTATTTCTGGGATTCTCCACTTAACACCGTGGGTCGGGGTTGACCACAGAAAGTAGGACGGTGCATGAGGAGTCACTGGGTGCGACCTGGGGGTGCAGGCTGCCAGGGCAGGTCAGACGCAGTCCTGCGCAGAAGCTGAGGAGTCCAGATGAGAGGCTGGCGCAGAGCTGCCCGAGGACAAGGCCTCGTTTCACTGCTGGGGTGCACAAAAGGACTGGGATATCCCAAGCTGACTATGGGCCAGGTTTTGGCTTGTCTTGGGCTCCATGACTCAGAGAGAAACTGAGTTCCAGTGAGGACCCTCGCCCACATGGAAGATGTAAAGGCAGCATCACCTTCCTACAACATCCACACCACTGCAAACACCCCACCCTTTCCACCGTGCAGAGCACATCAACAAGGTGGTCACATTGGCAGTGTGTGGGCATGGTCTTTAATGGGATATCTTTCCCACAAATCAGAACATCTAATTTGCTTTAAAACCGAAGGGACAAGAGGAGAGGGAGAGAAGAGTGCAGGGAAGGGATCCCATTCTCTATAAATCTGAAACCAGGCAAATTTTCCATAAAGACACATTTGTCTTCAGGTGTTGGAAAGATTCAGCACCATCAGAACCAGCAGGCCTCCACTGGTTGTAGACAGGGCCCTTACGCATGTCCCAGCACTGGACTGGGACAGAAGGAGCTGGCTGCCCCCTCATCATTAGAGCTTTTGATCCTGGAAGCTTCTCTGTAAAGGTGGACTTTCCTCAGTGCTCTAGAAACAAAAACAAATACAGAAGAGGGGAATCTTTTCCTTTTCTGGATATCATTTGAAGGACAAATCATGTGGGGGATTTCATGTTCTTACACAGTTTTTTTCCTGCCAACCTGACATTCAACAATCGGAAACTGCATTTTCTCCCACAGACAATTATTTATCACTTGGGATCTTTCAAACAGGATTGAGATGATAATTAAGTTAGTGCAAAACCTGGGAAAACCAAATTGGATGACTTAAAACATATGCAATTAATAAGCTTGAATTTGTTTTCACATAAAAGAAAATACTAATTACTGTCCAATCCACTCCATGGCAGCTGCCCTTCTTCAACACTGGATTTTTTTTTCCACAATCAAATCTGTAACTAAACATTGAGGAAAGATTCATCTCACCCGTGGCCACTTCCAAAACATTACATGTTCCTGCAAAGCTGATTTGTATAATTAATAAAGACTATGGGTCATGCAGGCATTCAGTCTGAAATTCCCATACATTATGCAGCATATTTTGCTTTTTAAAACTAGAAAGTATGCATGGTAGGCAGGTTGGATACTGGTGGGTGACAGCGGTAATACTATGCCTATCTGACACCCTTTCTTGCACATTTCTAAGAGTGATAAGGCTGTCACAGAAATGCCTATAGCTTTTGTGAAGAGCTAAAAATAATCAAGAATGGAGATAAATTTGTAATACTAGTCTGCTCATGTGAAATGAAAGATATCAGATTATTGGAATCCACTTAGAGAGTGTGAGCATTATAAACACATATTCTAAATTCCAACCCACTAAACAAAAATAAGTTTATCTTCAGAAACACAGATCAATGTACTATCTGTGAGAAAGACAGAGTAGAAAATGGCCTCTATTTTCATGTGGGAAAAAGTGCCCTATACATAGTAAGCTATTATTCAGCTACTTAAATCCCAAGAACTGTAGGGCCAAGGAATATTGTGGCCAAAATAAACACTGAGATATCCTCCTGGACTGAGTTTACAACCCAGTAGAGATGCACAACTTTAATTATGGAGTCCACGACTAACTTTCACATGATATGCTCCTTCTGCTTTTATGGGATTCACAACACCATACATCTGATTTTTTGAGATTCAAAAAACTCTTGCTATCCTGACATTTTGGACCAATCTGTCAGTTTTCCATGTCTAAGTTAGGTCACTTAACTAATCACATAAGTAATGTAACTAATCACATAATTAATAACTAATCACATACAATTCCAGACTGTGTTGATCTTTTTTAAGTGTGTTTTATGTGAACATTCTTTAACTTATTTGTTTCAACAGGAAACTGGCAGGGTGTCTGTTTCCCAAGTTGGTTTGTATGGTGAGACCAGCAATTTAAAACCTGTGACGATTCCTTGTGTTCCTAATAGTCATAAAGGTAATCACTCACCAGAACGTTCCGTGCCGCCTGCCACAAGCTCGGTGTTATGTCCCAGGCCATATCTGAGTCAGGACCCTCTCCTGAGCAAGGTGTTGTTCCAACTACAAGGGCACCAAAAAGGACAGCCAGGCCACCCGGCAGGATGCAGGAGAGCTGAGACTCAAACCCACCTTGGTGGTCACCAAAGCCTTAGCGCTTAAACCCAAAGCTCTTCGGAGTAAAGACAACCCCTCAATGTCTGGTGATTTGTAAAGACTTCACAAAGGGAATAGGACATAGAGTGGAGCCAGAGAGGGAGGGATGGAGGAAGAGAGGGAAGAGAAGCAAGAAAGCAATCAAGAAAGAAAGGATAGTGTGTGTGTGGAAGTGCTGGATGGCCTGGTAAATGCACAGTTTTAAATAAATCTTGCAATGCATAAGAAATATCATTTCCTATACTGTGACCATCTCAGACCTTTAAGCATCTCAGAAACAAACATCCTGGAATACTTCAATCTCATTATGATAAATACATATTTAATCATTGTATCAGTCAACTTGAATAAAATAAAGCATAAATAATAATTGTTGCCATCATCTTCATTTAGAAATTAAAAGAAATATCTGAAACATTGCTTAGCCTGTAAGTTATTAGTTAATTGATACTTTCTCTTTTGTAATGTATTGTAAAGTTTTGTGAAATATGTCAATCACTTTACCACTTTCTTTTAATTTTATAAGTACAAACTACTAACCATTCGGTTTCTATAATCAATTCATAAATATACAGTTACCACAGAAAATTATATCAGTAGTCTTAGGAACTACTCCTCCACCACTATTTAATGATATGAATAGTAATGAGGAAGATACTCCTAGCTCTGTAATTGTTGGCGATTCTAGATATTGATCCTAGGTATAACAAGCAAATGGATTTTAAGCAAAACACTACGAGGGATCTTTACAAGAATATTATTGAACTGACTCATGCATTGAACCAAACGTAAAACATGTAAAAGCTGAAAAGAGCTGTGGTGGATTCACAGTTGGCCAGCCAAGACACATGCGGTTGGGAGTGTTACCTCCTACTTTACAGAGGTGCAGCCTAAATTTGGGGGTATTTAAATAACTTGCAGAGGTTATATAATGAATACACAGCAGGACACAAACTGGAGCCCTCTGATCTAAAACCAGGTGTCCCTGAAAGATCTCTGCATGAAGCTGGAGTTCTGATTGCCACATGTATAAGTGAGAAAGAATTCTTAATCCAAATTCATCAAAGGCAAACTTCCTAGATGCAAATAAGACACTCAGTAGAAAATGATGTACATGTACATGTTATATGTATATATAAAGTGTAAACATAATCGCTTAAAAAAAAAGAAAATGAGTAAAACCCACAAACATGTCACAGAACAAAATGTTTTTCTATTTAAATAGTAATAAGAAATATGAAAATTAAAACTATGGGAGATGCCATTCTGTACCCACTGGAATCCATGGAAGTGGTGTCTGAGAGTATTAAATGTGGGAGGCAACAGGTGCGACACACCTGAGCTGTATACACCTGTACTCTCATTCATGTTGGATGCAATGAGCTAGCACCATGTAAAGTCAAAGGTCTGCAGCACCAATAATCCAGCGAATACAGATCAGAGCTCCTCCTTGGAGTCAAACAACCCAAAAGATTTCAGGGACCACTTTCTCACTTTTCCAAAGAACGGCATGTTAGAAGTATCATTCTGGGTGCCTGGGAAGGAGGCGATTCCTCACCTGTAACACATGCCACGCAGCGGGGGCCAGCAAGCTTTTCTGTAGACGGACAGAGAGCAAGTCTATATGGGCTGCATCATGGTTACTCAACTCTGTCATTTCACTGGAAAGCATCCATGGACCAAATGCACATGGCCATGTTCCAAAAGAACTACTTATACACTAAAATTAGAATTTGACGTGATTTCTACTCACCATGAAATATTATTCTTTTTTTCATTATGTTTCCACTATTGAAAAATGTTAAATCGTTCTTAGCTCATGGACTGTTCAAGGCAGGGGGCCCAAGCAGTCTGGTGATGCCCCCACCCAGGACATCAGGATATGAAGACTGAAGTCCCTTGTGGAGAAACACCAGAAACATGTAGCTGGGTGGTAGCATGTTGCTGGGTGGTAGCATTCACACACAAGAGTGTCCTCACCAAGTGGGATAAGACAGCAAAGCACTGGGGATGATTACGTTGTCATCTGTGCATACGCTATGGTATATTTTAGTAATAAAAATGAATGAACTACCTCTGAGATCCCATCCGCAGTACAAGGAAGGAAAGTTGTATCCAGAGTCCTGATGTCTATCATAACAAACTCATGACACAGTACACTATGTGGACAACATCTCAGGACCTGCATGTTCTAAATGTGGTCAGCATTCGGGCAGATTTTTTTGGAAGTGTTTTAGATATTGGACTGCGAAAAGGACATATTTCCTTCTGATGGAGGTCTTTAATATTTAACACAATGATTTTCAATGTTTTCATTAACATTATGGAAAACTCAGTTCTGAATAAATAATTCAACAGCTTAAAATGTATTTAATCTCAGGATTTTCCTTCTCCTGTCATTTATAGTTGTAAAATACAACTCTGATAGTAATCATCTGCCTAAATTTTGATATAATTTCATGTCTGAATATGAGTGTGGCTGTTCCAAGTTTTCTTCCTCATGATACAAAGTGAGGTAATAATTATGTGCTGGAATCAACACAGCTTAACTCATCTCAAGTCAGCTACTGAGGCCCTGTGTTATATGGTTCATTCACATTCTAATAAATGTGTCCACTCGGAGATACCACTTATTAGCTGTAAAAATGTATCTATTACGACACAGCACTGCTTGAAGATGCAAATTTACTTCCACTGGCTGAGAGCCCTGAGCCCTCCCTGCTGTAATCCTGGGTGAGCGCCCTGCTCAGGATGGCAGAGGGTGCTCCCCCCAGACAACCTGGGGAAGGGCAGTCCACACCTGCCTCACCATGGTAACAACCAGCAGGGGAGGCAGCTTGCTGCTGCTGTTTCTGTTGTTGGCCTTTGGGGTGTGGGTATGAGGAAATACAGGGCCCTTCCTCCTGGAGAGGGAAGAGTGGAAAGGACCAGGGGACAAACTAGAGGAGCCACCCAGGCCTCTTGCCCAGGTCACCTCAACTGCTGCATAAAACTCCTCCGGGGAGCCTGTCCTCTGACGTGCTGGCAGTGCTGAAAGGAAAGCCAGACAAAGCCACCCAACAGATCATTACCCACAGGGCATAGAGGCTCTAGCCACCACCATTGTCAAAATGCACACCTCCGGACTCCAGAATTCCTGTGGATTAAGTGGCATTGTTCAGCCCTGGGCGATTCCAGTCCCTTCTGCATGCATTTTAACAAGCAGAACTCCCCGGCCATCACTCAGTAGAAGCATTCTCATCATTCTTTCTGATACTTGCTACGCATTTTTAGAAAAATATATACTTCTTTCCAAAGCAGAGTGAGATGGTTGGTGGGGCTGGGAGTGAGAACTCTTTCAGGAGTGCACACCACTGCTTTCCACTGCAGGACGAGCTCACGCATAGCCTGCTGTACAATGGCCCCGGGTCACTGCCCGATGCCAATGCAGCGAGCACAGTACTTCCTTAGTGACTGCAGCATGACAAATGTGTGCCACCAAACAGAACTTCTACCTGACTGCTGGCCCGAGGTGATGACGCAGCCATCTCATGCTCCTTGCTGACCCAAGACTTTTATCATTATTCAGAGTTGGGTTCAACGACAGCTGCCTGGCAGACACCTTCCTCTCTGACCTCTGGTTCGTCCCTCTTTCTCACTGTGATGCCTACTTTGTTCCAACATCTTACACGTACATGGTGGAAGGACATTGGAGAAACCACAGGTGCATGGTTTCTAGCTATAAATAATGCACAAATCTAAAAATACAGCCAAAGCAATGCCAGCCAACCTCTGGGGGCCTGAATGTCCCAGCTGCCACAGCAGGAAGTTGGGTAGCAGTTCTGCAAAGGTCACCAAACTCTGACGGCCAAAAGCACCCAGGGTCAGTCTCTCAGTTCTTCCCATCCCCATCAGTGAGCACCTGTTCCTCCTGTTATCCCTCATACAGCTGGGCTGGCTGCTGGGGACCCATGTGGTTGTGCAAAGGAAAGGACCGACACAGGCCTGCAGCACGGCCGCTCGGACGTCAGGGAGATGTTATACCATGTGCATCTGACATGGCATAGTTTAGATCTGAGGTGAACCCTCCAAAGACAAGGCACACATTGCTGCTTTGGCAGTGGATCCTTAGAGAGAACACTATCCCTCGCTTAGGAAGCCAAGCAACTCTGATACCGAATCACTGGGAGTGTCACACTGCTGCTTGCCCAAGGGCTTTCCAAGCAAACTCTAGATAGCTTTAATCATCCCCGAAGGGTGGAGCATATCTGAACACTGAGGAGGTGTTGCTTATTACATAAGTACGACTGATTTGTTAGGAGGCTGCAGAACTGGCCGGGGTCTGAGCTGCAGGCAGGGTGGGGGGTGCGCTGGGTCTCAGCACAGCCTCTCTTCTCCCAGGGGGATCTGCAGTCTTTCCTAGTGATGATCTTCAAACAGCAAGAGTTTTGCGATTTTTCTACACCTTTAATTTTAAGATCACTTTTTCACATTTAGATTGTTCGGTGCTTACAAATGCCTGGTGACTCTCTGAGAAAGAAAACAGTGTGAGGAAAGCCTGTCTTTACTTGCAGGTTCTTGTGACTGGATGAAAATGGGTGTCTCCGAGGACAAGCTGTTTGTGCCTCGGACTCTGAGGAATACAGAACAACCACATTCCACTGCAGCACAAACGAGACTTCAAATTTTTTATCAGGATATATTTTAAATGGCACAGCATGTATAAGCTCAACTGGAAATGTAAATGCAGATGCTATCATGCATGCAAATAAACACATCTTTTTTTAAATTCCTAATATCATAATGTCAGATCAGGCTACGGGATGATACAAGCCTCCTCCGTTATCCACAGGGGATGTGATCCAAGACCACACTGGATGCCTGAAACTGGATAGCGCTGAACCTCAGTTGTACTGCATTTTTTGCTATACATATACCTGCCTATGATAAAGTTTAGTTTATAAACTAGACTCAGTAAGAGATTAACAACAATAACAAATAATAAAGCAGAATAATTATAAAACTCGCTGCAATAAAGGTTACCTATAACTTGTGAATTATTTATTTCTAGAATTTTCCATTTAATAATGATTGGTCACAGGTAAGAAGGCTGTGATCAGTCACAGGTATGTGGAACCACAGCTCAAAAACATTAAATGAAAAATTTCAGAAATAAACAATTTGTAAATTTTACATTGCATGCTGTTCTTAGTAGCTTGTAATGTTCCGCTCTGTCCTGCCTGGGGTGTGAGCCATCCCTCTGTCCAGAGTATCCACACTGTATATACTACCCACCCAGCAGTCACTTGGCAGCCATCCTGGTTGTCAGATCTACTGCTTGTGTGTGTCAGATGTTGTACTGCTTGTGCTCAGGTGACCCTTTACTCAACAATGCCCCCCAGAAGCCCAGGAGCAGTGATGCTAACAGTCTGGATATGCCAAAGACAAGCCATAAAGGTGCTTCCTTTTAGTGAAAATGTCAAAGCTCTTGGCTTAATAAGGAAAGAAAAAAATGCACTGTTGCTAAGACCTGCAGTAAAATAAGACATTTTGAGAGAGAGAAACCACATCCGCATAACCTCTATTACAAAATATTGCTGTGGCTGTTCTATTTTATTATCAGTTATTGTTGTTAATCTCTTACTGTGTCTAACATATGAAATAAGCTTTATCATATAGTTGTCGACTCTAGCTCTTATAACTTTCCTTTAAAAAATCTTTTATGGGCTCAGCATAGTTCTAACTGGGTTTTTAAATTCTTAGACAATTAATTTCATGCATTTCTTTTAGAAAAGAACCTGTCTTTTAGCAATGATTTCAAGCATGTTATAAAATAATTTATCTTTATTTATAAAGGGATAACATAAGACTTGAATTTAATGTTTATTTATGACATACTCCTAGGGAATTTTAGAACAGTAACAATAGCCTATCAGCCTTTATTGTTTTAACCAAAGAGACCAAGTGGCAGGCATAATAAAATTTATTTGAGAGATCTGAAACACTGTATAGCTCATCTGTATGAAATCAACTTAAAAGCACAAAGAGCTCATTCTCACCTCAAACTTTGCCAGCTGAAGAAATTTTCTTTGCTTTCTGAGAAGAGTAGAAATTATTTTGAGTTATAAAAGACTATATAAAGAGGTGACTAGTGATCACTAATATTTAAATCTTATGTTATCTTATAGAGACTAATGATTTGATTTTTGTCCCAGGACAGTAAACACATGACAGAACATCTTTCAGAAAGTGAGAATTAGCTATGGTGCGTTGTTTAGGGGATTTTGCACAGATATAAATATCCAGGCAGGTTCATCTCAAACACCTCTGCTTTCCAACAGGCCTCTCATGAAGTGCGCAGGTCAAGTCGGCCCTAAAACTCCGTGTTCCATTAGCCTTGGGGTTCTAGAGGCCTGCCACACGGCACGTGTTGAAGAGTAAGTACATGGGAGAAGCCCAGCCATTCACAATTACCTCATTGAGAAATAATAGAAAGGTTGAGTACAGAGAAAACTGATGTTTCAACGAAGTTACATTATGTGCACATCTTCACTAATAGTTTCCAAAATGAAAATAATGACAAGTAGCTAGAGATGTGCTTAAAAGCGCATCACAATGAGTGTCTATTAATAGACCCCGGGCGCCTTCTCAGAAGCTGAGAACTCCTTGGGACATTGATTGAAAGGTCCTGGCGGAAATTGCATGCTGCTTCCTCAATTGCCTGCCAGGCTAAATCACCCAAATTAAGATTTGAGGAAGGAAGCCTGCTGGATGTGTATGGAAACCCTGGACATCTTTATACTTCATTATGATTAAATTAAAATAAAAATTACAACAGCACATAGGATAAAGTCTAGGAATTGAGGACTCCTGGTTACTGTGCTCAGTGCCCCTTACTAATGACCAGGGACTCTGACAGATGGGCTACTGGGACCTCACAGGATGCCTGGGCACTTTTTACTGGACTGTCTCAGGAACTTCCTGCTCACCGCCTCACCCAATACCAGTCCAAGTTCCTGTCAACTGTTCTCCTAGAATTGTTCACACACTAGTGCAACACCCAGCTTTTATTCCACTGTGATGTGCTGCACAGTCACTGAATAACGGGCCAGGTGAGGCCACAGTGGGTGACCAAGAGGGGTGGCATTGCTTCTCCCAGGAAGAGCAACAACAGGAATGTGAAGCCCCTCTGCAAGGACTCAGGAGAGCCTCGGACAGGGGACTGGCAGGAAATGGCCTCTGGAGGAGCTCAGGAAAGGGCATTGAAGGATGCAGCATGAGCCCAAACCAGGATGCCAGGCAGAGCTAGGAGAGCAGAGACAGGCCCAGGAGAGCACATCCACTTTGAGGGGTAAGGGCAAGGTGAGGGTTGGCAAAGCAGAATGCAGGAAGGAGAGCATGCAGCAAAGAGACGGAAGGGAACCACGTCTCAGGGCTGCAGGCAGAGCTTCACCACTGTGATGCAACTGGACCCAGGCCATCGGGCTTTTAAGCTGGAGAAGGTGTAATCAGATTAAAATGTAAAACAATCAGTCCATGCACAATGGGGAATGGACTGGAAGGAAGCCCAAGAGAAGTGGGCAGAGGAACCCGAGGGCGAGGAGATGTCCACTGGAGAGATGACGAACTCCTGGCCTAGAGCAGCTGCTGGCAAAGCTAGGGAGAAACAGGAGCTTCCAGCACCGTGGAGGCGAGAGCTCTCTCCAGAGGTTACTGGATACAGCCTTTCAGGACGAAGGGCACACAGGAAGAGCAAGAAGACCAATTAAGAATCTAGAAAGAAGCCCCCACATTTGTGGTCTTGTGGTTTTCAACAAGATCGCCAGGACAATTCCATGGGGGAAAGCATAAACTTTTAATATATTGTGCTAGAACAAGATGGTAACCATACCTGTCTCATCCAATACCAAAAAAAAAGAAAAAAGAAACAACCAACAAAAAACTCAAAATGAACCCTTTACCTAAGAGTTAGAGCTAAAATAAGAAAAGTCTGAAAAAAGTTTGTGGCCATGGGTTAGGCAATAGTTTATTAGGTATGTTACCAAAAGATTATGTGACAAAAGAGAACATAGATAAATTGAACATCAAAATTAAAAAACTTTTTGTGCCAAAAAATACTATGAAGAGGGTTTGATGGTACACCACCATATTGACAGAGAGCGTGCTGAGCATGTGCAAGGCCCTAGGTCAATCTCCAATCATACACACACACACACATACACACACACACACACACACACACACACACACACACACAGGAAAAAGTGAAAAACAACCCCTAGAATGGGAAAATATTAGTAAATCATATATATCCAGAACATAAAAATAAAATTAAAAACCTTTACAACCAAAAAAGACCAATGATTCAATATGAGGAGATGACATTCAATCATTAAGTAAATGAAAATAAAAACCGTTAAGATACCTTCTCACACTCACTAGTTGACCACAATCAAAACTAGACAGGAAGTTTTAGTGAGGATGTGCAGAAACTGGAGCTTCCCTGCACGGCTGGTGAGATAGAACACGGTGTGAGTTTCTTGATACATATTTATTATTCACACATTAGAGATACACCACAATTTTAGGAATTTCAAAGATAATAAAATAGATTCTGGAAACAACTTGAATAGTACTTCTACTCCTAATTATAAACACAAGAGAACTGAAAATACAAGTCCACTCAAAATCACATACACAAATGTTTATAGCGTCATTGTTTATATTAGCCAAATAGTGAAACAACCCAAAATCCATTGGCTGATGAATGGATAAGCAAGATTTGATATAATGGGAAATATTTGGCAATAACAAAAAACAATCTGATACTTGCTACAATGTGGATGAAACTTGAAGTCATTATGCTAAGCCAGCCACAAAAGATCAATTTTATGATTACATTTAAGTCAAATATCCAGAATAGGCGAATCCATAGATACATAGCAGATGAGTGATCCCAGTAGCTGGGGGAGGGGCAAGAGGACCGATTGCTTCCTGGGTAGGGACCTCATTGGGGAGCGCTAAAGGAGTTCTTATATTAGACACAGTGGCAGTTACACATGCCACTAGGAACCACATGCTAGGAACTACAGGATTGTATACTGGGTAAGTGGCATGGAGTGTGAATTGTATCTCAATAAAGCTGTAAAAATAAAGATGCTGTGGAAGTAGCCATTTGGACAGGCCAAGTGCCTG
This sequence comes from Glis glis, assembly GCA_004027185.1. Lineage (NCBI taxonomy): Eukaryota > Metazoa > Chordata > Mammalia > Rodentia > Gliridae > Glis > Glis glis. The sequence continues at coordinate 18,021 of PVJS01011975.1, read as the reverse complement.
AGTCCCATGAACACACTGCATGAAAGAGTTATCCATCCAGAAGATTTACCATGAACAGATCAAAGTCATCAGTCATTAGACAAATGCCAGCTAAATCTGTATGCCCTGCGCTGCCCACCAAGCCAAGCAGAAGGGTCAACATTGAAAAGACTGAAATACCAGCTCCCAGCCAGGATCCAGAGCAACAGGGACTCTACTGGTAGGAGCCCAAACTCCACAGCCCTTTGGAAAGTGATTTGCAGGCTGCCTGTAAGGTTACAAAGCTCTTCGACATAAGACCCCGCAATCACACTCTAAGGTGTTATTAAAGAGAAACGAAAATACATGTCCACAGAGAGTCTGCACATGGACGTCTACAGCTTTTCCACTCATAATTGCCCCAAACTGGAGGAAATAATGTCCATCAGCTGTGACAGGAAAGACAGGTTGCAAAGGGCCCTCCAAGGAACACCCCTACCAGCATGCACACCTGCAGGGTGCTTCGAAAGTGTTGAGTGACATGAAGGATGCCTGACCAAAATAGATGGTATAACTGTGCTCTGTAAGATTCTGACACGACATTCAGAAAAGGCATAATTATAGGGACAGAAAACAGGCCAGTAGAGGATAGAGGGTGGGTGTGGGAATAAAGGGCAAAGGGGCCCAGAAGTGGGTGTGAAAATGTTCCATGTCTTGATCATGGTGTTGGCTCAGTGGTGACATTTGTCAAAACTCCTCACACTACAGGTATAAAGGTAAATGCTATTTCACATGAATGATGTCTCAGCAACTCTGCACTCCCTGAAAAACTAAAAGGTCTATTCACTTCCCCTGGTGTTTTCTAAAGATTAAAATAATATAAGAAGGCAAGGGGTAGGAAATCAGGAGTCCAGTTACCTGAAAGTTTAACAGTATTCTCTATTGTACTTTTATTTGCTCTCACTTTAAAAGCCTGCAAAGGTTAAATAACTAGGTCTCAGGGGAGGCAGAAGGTGAGTCCCCACTGTCCAGCAAGTGCTGAGAGCCCTGCCTCTGGATGAGCAGGTGCTGACAGGAGCCTCCAGGTCTTGCAAGTGCTCCAGAGGCAGCAGGAGGTGGAGGAGTGGGCCACGATGAGTTCCCACCTAACACTAGGCAGTTCCCATCTGAGCATCACTAGCTAACTGTGAAGTGAAAGTCTTTTGCATGGTGAAGTATTTGTGGACCATCCATGGAGAGCCAGGCAGGGGAGCTGGCTCTAGAACTGATCAGTCTGGTTTTGTTGGGGGCCATGGTCCTGGGCTCCCTTCTGTGGTTCACCAGGAGGCATGTCCTCGCCGGCCACCCCAGCATCATCAACCTAGCCCGATGAGGGGCAGTCAGTGCCCCTCCAGGTGCCTTTCCTATGACCAACGCCCCGGGGTGCCAGTGGCACCACTGAGTTTGACCTAGGAATTGACAGAGGAAGTCCTTTGTCTCTGACAAGATGGCTGGTGACTTCTGCAAGCTTCCCTGAAATGGAGCAAGGTAAAATCAAGTCTGAGACATGACAGACTTAAGTCTGATTTTGCATTTGAAAGCACAGAGAGTACAGAAAGATCTAGGAGTACAACTGAAGTCTACCTAACGTACAGAAAGGTCTAAGAGTATGCCTATCCTATGATGAAGATTCACAATTTCATAAATGATAGATCATGTTTCACACATTTGCTAACTACTGCCCTACATAATCTGCTTGAGCCCCACCACCTCATCCATAAATCACAGTCTAAAACCAATGTCCTAAGCCAGGTGTGGTGGTGCACGTTTGTAATCCCAGTACTTAGGAGGCTGAGACAGAAGGATTGCAAGTTCATGGCCAGCCTGTGCAACTTAGTGAGACCCTGTTTCAAAATAAAATAATAAATTATAATAGGGCTGGGGGGCATAGCTCAGAGGTATAATGCCCCTAGGTTACATCCCCAGTACCAAAAATCCCCCCAAAAACCCAGTAATAACAACAACAAAAAACATGGGTGTCCTGGATTTTTCTGTGGGGGTATGTGACCACCACTTGAGACTATAGGAAGGAAATCTACAGGCAATTTACCACCCAGAGGGGTGATGATTAGAGGGACTAGAGAGAGGGTCACACAGGTGTGCTGATGTGGAGGAGGTGAAGACATGGGGGGACTGGCGTGAGGGTCACAGGTGTGCTGATGTGGAGAAGGTGAGGACATGGAGGGACTGGAGTGAGGGTCACAGGTGTGCTGATGTGGAGGAGGTGAAGACGTGGAGGGACTGGGGTGAAGGTCCCAGGTGTGCAGACCTGGAGGAGGTGAAGACATGGAGGGACTGGAGTGAGGGTCACAGGTGTGCTGATGTGGAGGTGAAGACATGGAGAGACTGGAGTGAGGGACACAGGTGTGCTGATGTGGAGGTGAAGACATGGAGGGACTGGGGTGAAGGTCCCAGGTGTGCAGACCTGGAGGAGGTGAGAACTTGGAGCCACGGGACTCAGTTGGGGCGATGACTATGTGAATCACTCCACAGCCTAGGAGCTATTTCCCTCCACACCCACCAGGATCTATCTCAGCCCTTGAATCCCAGGCACCATCCTTATGAGGCTCATCTCATTACAGAGTTAGAAACCAGCAGAAACTCATATTTTCCAGGATCCCTCCCCATCTCAAGAGTCTTAGCCAGATCTGCCGACACTGCTGTGGAAGCTCACACATTCACCGGTCCAGGATTAGGAGGCGGGTATCTTTGCAGGACTGCAATTCTGCCTTCCACATCTGTCGGTGTGCAGTTCTACCGCTATCCTCAAACATGTACAACCTGCCTTTCTGTTCCTTCCCCATCATTACACAGTCATTCCAAGCTTCAACATCTCTGCTTTCTCTCAGCTCCTGCAGAACCCCCAGGATCTTCCCACCAGGTGCCTAACCACATCAGTCCTGCGTCACCTGCTGTGATATTTTCCGTCACCAGGTAGATGGCCTCCTGGAGGAGGAATATCATGTTTTCTATAGTTTCCACCTTTTCCAAAGCTGCTGGCCTGTATTGTGTACATAATCAACATTTCAAAAACATGGGCCAGGAAATTATTTGTAAAAATATATATATGTAACATGATCTAACACACTACCCATTTACAGAGTAGCAATGTGATATTCCATTTTATACAAAAAACTACTGAGAGAAAAGTTACTGTATTTTATGAATATTCTTCAAAGTTCACCCCTAGTTATATACTCTTAAAATGCTAAGTGTTTGTTGGTTTTTCTAACATACTCTATTGTCTGGAACAGCAAGGACATTTCCTTCAAGCAACGCATCCTGTGCTTTAATTAGAACAAGGTGATTTCTCATCTTCTTTAGTAAAAGAAAAAATCCTCAATTTCAGGAAGAAAAAAAAATATTCTGCTTGCTAATGAGGCAATCTTCCCTGGATTCTTCACAGACTCTCTGTGGGTCTGTAACGATGTGGAGGCTGTTTAAAAAGACGCCAACACTAGATTTCACCCACGCAGACATATTCCTTCCCAGGGACCCTGAGCTGGTCAGACAGCCCTCTGTGTTTTATCTGATCCCTTCCCCCTTTCACTAACCATGACAAACTAATTTATTAGCCAAAGGTCACCTTCTACATGGAATTTCCAATTTATGTAAACCAACAGTATTTGTTACTCTGTTCAAGTCTGATTTAACTCCTGCGAAGGGCTGTCTTCAAACATTGAAAATGAAGACAGAAACCTAGTTCCTGAAATTTGCTCTTTTCCAAAGGGTAGTGTTACTTCTTCGTCCTAAACAACCCTATGAGTCCCTGTGAGACAAAGTGCTGAGACTCCACAGGGGTGGGGACTGTGCTCAGAATCCCAGGAGTGTAGACACCACCTGTGTCGGGACATGCAGCTCAGTGCTCCCAACCCTCCATGGGGACTGTGAAAGACAGACATTGGGCAAACACAGGCTTCTCTGATTTCTGACTATCTTTCTGTCTCTGTATAGACACACACACACACACACACACACACACAATATTTGCAAGGAAAATATTTATTGTATTACCCTGAAAACAATAGAAACTAATTACATAAATAGGCAAATAAAATATACCTTTTCCTTCCCTCTTCTGAGCTTTGCTTCTTAAAAAAAAGAATAAATAGTTTGGGTCTCTGATCACAGTACTTTTCTCTCTGTATTTTATGTCTTGTTTATGGAACTGAATATTTTAAATGCAGTACTTGCCTGCCTCTGTATTAACAAGTCTTGTATAAAAATGGTATGAGGACTCCTGAGACAGGAGAAACATTTGAGTCCATTCCAACCGTGGCTGGGGTGAACTCGGGCCCACCAGGGGCCCCCTAGGAGCAGCTGTTCCAGACCCTTCTCTGTGGGAGGCAGGGCTGCACTGTGGCGAGCAGGCAGAGGGAGCCCAGTTCTTCACCAAGGTTCTCAGGTGCCCGTTCTCCAGCCGTGTGTCTTGCCCTTGACATTGCTCAGTGCACATCCTCTGGAGTTGAAAAGCAGAACGACTGGGTTTGAGGATGCCAGCCCTCTGGGTCACCCAGGGAGCCAGCCCTGTGAGGACCAAGAAGCGTCTTAGAACGGGGTGGTCATCGTGACCAGCACACTCCAGAATCCAAGTTGAGGGCCTGGCTTGCCCACTTCCTGAAAAAAGAGACGAGGAGGGGGAAGAAGGACACACCTGTGAGCCGCACAGGAGGCCGAGGCATCCTAACTGCAGGGGCTGTGCCAACGAGGAAGGCCTGGTTCTACATTTCTACATTCGCCCAAAAAAACCCAGGATCAACTGGTCTCCGTCTGATAAGAGTAGGCATACGTGTGCGGTGGATTTTCTCCATGGAACCCGACACGTGTGTGAACCGGGGAGGGATCCCTCCAGGGGGCTGGGCCGTCTTCTCTGGGATAGTCAGGGTTTGTTGTAGCTTTTGCTTGAGAGAGCAGATTGTGCTAAGAGGGAAGGTGATGTATGTGTATTTGTTCTCTGGCAACACGAGGTGACAGGAGTTAGTCAGATCTTCATAAGTTGAGGTGATTTCTTTTGGAAAACAGAAGTGCAGAAAAAGTTTCTCGAACTGTGACCACAGTGTGTCGCAAGGACGGATCATGGCTCAGCAAAGGGCAGGGCGCCACAGACGGGATGCAGGACAGTGGGTGGCCAGAGTAAAGGAAGGAACAAGAGGGACGGGGCAGGAACCCACAGACGGGATGCAGGACAGTGGGTGGCCAGAGCGAGAGAAGGAGCAGGAGAAATGGGAGAAGCTGGTGACACCACAGGTCTTACCAGCCACCAGCCTGGGGCTTCTGCATTCACTTTAGACTGATGGGGGAAACAGAGGGTCTCACACTAAGTAGTAGGTCTCCCTTTGTAACAGGACCACATACCCACCATTTCCATCCCTAAGCAAAGAGAAGAGTTGGTCTTTGGCTCTTGTTTCATTAGATCCCAAAGGGTATGGTAATAGCACAAGAGCTTTGTTTTGCCCCAAAGTGGGCCTGCTGCTGGCAGGAAGCAGTGCTTCTTCCCCTTTTTCTTCTCCCAGGTGCATCTGGTTCTCAGAAAAACAGGTTAGGCAGGACTTAAAAGCTTCACCTTGACAATGTCAACAGTCAAAGGGACCATCAGCTGCAGACACATCTGCCACCCAGTCACCAGCAGAGAAGACGGGCAGCAGCGTCACTCACACCTACCGCGAGGGCAGCCCCTGGCTCTGGACCCCAGCCTCCTCCTGCCACCTGCTCTCGGGACCATAGGGCCAGAGACACAGGCCAGGCCACACAGCCCTGACACCTTCCAACATGCGCACCTGGACGTCACCAGGACCAGCTCTGCCCTTGCATACCCTCGGCCTCCCTTTCCTCTGAGTTTTCGGGCCTCACGATGGGTGGGAGGTTTCCTGGCAGGGAGAAATACACTTTGATCTTTCAATCTCCCTCCTCCAATATATTTCTGGGCCAACTTCTAAGTACAGTTGACACACACTATTCTTTAAACCCAACTAAGGACAAGGCTTAGGACTAAAGATCTAAAACAGCTGGGACGCTGCTCAGGGGCTCAGATTTCAGTCTGGCACAGGGGAGCCACTGCAGGGCAGGGAGCAGCAGAGAGGCAGGCTGGGATCTGTGCGGAGGAACAGCCCTCCAGCCTCAGTGCACGGAACAGTCTTCTGGAGGGTGAGTCAGGGGCAGCCACGCCTGCTTCGTGAACCAGCTGGAAAGCAGAGTGGGTGGGCATGAGTCGGGCAGGAATGGACTCGGTGAAAGCCGTTTGCCCTGTCTGGTTCTGGCCATCCGCTGCACAGAGTCCCTTTCCACAGCATAGACTCTCAGTGCTGGTGGCTTTCTATGGACCGTGGGAAATAACAAGAGCACCTCAGGATTCCCAAGGAGCCAGCTTCTCAGCGTTCTCCCATCCTTGGGTAACCGTCCTCCCGTGCACATCTGGAAGGCTCATGGTGTATTTCCCAGGCTACACACATGAGATTCCATGCCAGACCACTGCCTCACTCCCGTGTGCTCTCAATGACACATGCAGTTTGGTTCATGGAGCAGTGGCCACGGGTCCTGCCCAGTTCTGGGAATGGAGTGCAGGTTTGGAAAGCACAGTCTCTGCCCTGGGGCTGCCATTCCAGGTGGGACTCGAGCTCTGAGGGGCAGGTCCACACTCAATAACTGAACCTCTATAAAATTGCATGAATTTTAAAAATAAAACCAGGAAAACAAGGAGATGAGGGTTTTAATTAAGGTTTCACCAAAACAGGTAAGTAACCCTAATAAGTCCCAGAAGACTGGAATTCAGGAGATGGATGTGCAATGAGGAAAGGATACACGAAGGAAAACTCTGGAGGTGCGTGTGTGTGTATGTGCATATGTACATGTGTGCAAGCCTTGTGAGCATGGGCATGCCTTTGTGTATCTGTGTATGTGGATACAGGCACCTGTAAGCATGCTCCTGTGCATGCCTGTGTGTGCATGCCCGTGTGAGCATGGGTGTGCCTGTGTATATGAGTGTATGCATATATGCGTATCTGTGTGCCTATGCCTGTGTATACCTGTGTGATCACGGGTGTACCTGTGTGTATGTGTGTATGTACACATGCATACATGTGTGCACATACCTGTGTATGCATGTGTGCACACCTGTGTGGTATAAATGCAGATATGTGTATCTGTGTGCACATGCCTGTGCATGCCTGTTAGCCTGGGTGCACCTGTGTGCTTCTGCATGTATCTGCACATGTGCATGTGTGCATACATGCCTATGCATACCTCTGTGTGTCTTTGTGCATGTGTGTATGTGCATATGCATACCTGTGGAAGCACAGGTGTGCCTGTGTGTAGCTCTGTGTGCATATGTGCATATGTGTGTACATGACTGTGCATACCTGTGTGTGTGTGTGTGCCTGTGTAAGCAGGGGTATACCTGTATATATCCATGTGTAAGTGCATATGTGCATCTGTGTGCACACACCCGTGGGCACCTGTGTGTGTGCCTGTGTGAGCATGGGCAATCCTGTGTGTATGTGTAGATGCATATCTGTGTGCACACCTTGTGTGCACCTGTGTATATCTGGGTGTTTGTATGTGCATGCATGTGCACATGCCTGTGCATTCCTGCCCATGCATGATTTTGTGAGTATGTGTGTATCTATGGGAGTGCATATGAATGCACATGTGCACATGTGGGGGGAACAAATGCGTTTGTTACACATGTGAGGGCTCTGCATGCTCATGTGCACATGTGGTTATCCCTGTAATATGCACATGGATGTGAATGTGTGGGGAATTACATGTGTAGGTTTGTGTATACATGTGTGTTCATGCCTATGTGTGGATGTGCCTGTGTGTGCATGGATGGTGGGTAGAAAAGGAAGCAAGTTGAGAAGAAAAACTGTACTCAGGAAAATTAACTACAGCAAAGATGGAAAGCATCCTGTGTGTGAATAGATTTTCCCAGCCCTGCAATCACCCACATTATGGCCGTTCATGTGATGATGAGGCTGGTCTTTAAGGACAATGCACAGCTATTCTCTGCATATAATTTGTTTTTGTTCCCTGGAGAAGGTCACACTTCTTAGTTCAATTAAAAACACCCTGACCATGAAAACCTAGGCTACGACAGAATGGGGTTCAAAGGGGTAAAAACAGCCTTTGAGAAGCAGCCTAGAGGGTGGTTAATGTTGTGCATTGGAAGGGGGCCTGCCAAGATTCAGGTTTCAGCCCTGGAAGTCACTAGCTCTAAACTTGGGCTAGTTATTTAATCACTGTTTGCCTCAGTCTCCCCACATGTAAAATAATAATAAAAGAGTTACCCAGTAGGGATGCCAGGCTGACAGAGAAGCCGGTGTTCACAAGGCCCTCAGGACCCAGAACAGAGTGAAACATGGGCTTGCAAATCATTTACTGACCCTTGAACCTCCTGAGTTAGTGCCTTTCAAGGAAAACTGAGTATTTTCTTTTTTGTGATGGCAAAAATTAAAGTAGGGTTTCACTACATCCTGTTTTAATACATATATTAACACCAGACCTATCCATCTATTATAGATACTTTTATACATACTAAATGTCTCACATAGAGCTAAAATTTCAGATAAACATCAGGTACCAAAATACAAGCTTTGTAGGAACCATTGTATTCTTAGTAAAACAAGCTATAAGCCAAAACTTGACTTTCTCTTCAATTTATGTATGAAATAGAGGATGAAAATGTGGGTATTTCCAGCTGAGTGTCTTGATTTTTTGGGTCTCTGGAAGGGTCTCAAGGGCTTAGAATCACTGAATTTCCTACCTAACACCTCTCACCCAGGGAGTGGAAATAGAATAACGTCCATAAATCCTCTATTTTCAGGTGCTACCCAGTCCATTGCAGGACCTCACTCTCCCCTCTGCTCTGTGCTCTGAAACATCTCCCCTGACCTATGCTACTTGTGAAGAGCCTGGGGCTGAGCTGTGAGGGGACCTTGGCCCTGAGGTACTAGACACCTTGACACCCATGTAGGACTACGACTCCACTGTATACGAAGAGGCTGATAATTCAAACACTCTGGACTTAAGTCCTGTTTTAATTCAAACATATGAGTCACATGGAAGTCACAGAAGCACCTCAGAAAGCATACCACTCATATGAAATAATTGAACTCCCAAAAGAAGTCTTCTGTTAGAAATTTTCAATGATAATTTGCCTACTAAAATTTTAATAAAAATGACCAGGCTCCAGGTCCGCCGCTGTCTGAGCTAGATGCCAGCCCACTGTGACTCCTGCTGAAGAGGAGTCCCCACTGCCTCCGCTGCCTCCTGTTCTACTCCTCACTCACAAACAACACCCAGGATCAATGATTAATAATTCATCAGTGAAGTTGTTATGGTTTAAATATAGAATGTCCCTGGAAGAGCTCATGCATTAATGTTCAGAGTTGATATAATTAAGCCATGAGGGTTGTAATCTCATCAGTGGATAAATTCATTGTGATGGATTTACTGGGTGGTAACCCAGGCAGCTGCAGTGTGACTGTAGGAGGTGTATCCCTGGGGGTGGTCTTGGGGATTGTGCTTGTGTCTTTGAATCTCGTTGCTTGGTCTCTCTGCGTCTGGCCTCCATGATGTGAGAGCAGAGTACTCGCTCTCTTCCTCTCTCTGCCTCCTGCCACCATGCCTTGAACTCCACAGACCAAGCTTGACATGGACTAAACCCTCTTAAATCTCCAGAAAATGTGAGCAAATAAATATTTCTTCCTTCTAAGTTGTGTAGTCAGGATTTGGGGGTCACAGAAGTGAGGATGCTGACCGAAACAGGAGTTGAGACCATAAAATCCTCACCTAATAAGGAGGAAAGAGAATCTCAAATACAGAACAATGTACAAGTGGAACAAATAGAAAACTGGCAAGATAAGAAATTTAAACCAAACATTGTAAATATTAAATCATAAGGAAAACATCTAAATGCCTCAACTAAAAAAGCAAGGACTATCAGATCGATTTTAAAAACCAAGGTTTGTCTATATTTTATCTACAGAAGTCCACTTTAAACCATAACAGGTATAAAGGTTAAATATAATAACATAGATAAATTAAAAGTAAAAAATATGGAGAATGTATACCATCTAATTACTAATAAAAATGTGTGTATCTATTTAAATATCAACAAGTAGACTTCAGAACAAAAAAAAATAGCTCCAGAAATATTACCTAATTATAAAGGGGTGCACACTCATTCAGAAAAAATATAAATCCAAAAGCTTATGCACCTAATTACAACATTTCAGGATATATATGAAATAAAAACTAACAGAAATGAAAGGAGATATAGTGAAGTCAACAGTTATAGTTGAGAGATTTTTATGTTCTTCTCTCAACAAATAGTATATCAAGTTGATAGAAAATCAAGATTAAGAAGATTTGATCCACACGGTTCCACAACTTCATCGAGTGACATTTATGAACCATCAACAAACAACAGCCAAATACACATTTTTCAAGAGCACAGGGAGCACTCATGAAGATGAACTATGTTTAGGAACAGAAAACAAATGCCTATCAATGTAAGGACCGACATAATACACAGTATGTCCCCTTCCACAATAGAATTAAATGAAAAATAAACAGAAACCCCCAACATGTTCAGAAAGGAAGCTACGCGGTTCTATGTAACCCATGAGCCATTGAAGGAATCAAAAAGAAAGTAAGACGCTGTTTTAGTTGAATGAGCATGTGCTTTGGGTATCATGAAGAGGCACTCAAGGGACCTGGGACGTGACATGTGGTGGATTTGCATCACGGCAGGGCTGTAAGGAAGCACACCTGGTCATGCAGGAGACACAGGAACAGTCTCCTGAGGAGCCCCACAAAGCACACACCTACCCCACCACAAAGATGCAGCAGCATGTGAGACGTGTCTGGGTAGGCTTCTCCTGGGATGGCAGTGCAGGCACCCTCTGCTGGGCACCCACCCACCACAGCATGTTGTCTGCACCCATAGGCCCACAGGGTGGGGAGGCTCCTGACATGAGGATGACTTAGCACTTGCACAAATGCTTCCGAAACAGTCTCAAATGTCTAGCATATCAATATCACGTAAATGAACATGCTTATGAGCATGGTACCTTTCTTATCTGTGTGAAGTGCTTTTTCTTGTTTTTAAATTTACTTTTTGATTTATTTTATTCGTGCATTATAATTACACAACATACTGAGAGTCAAAGTAAAGTGATACAAACATACATGCACACATCACTTGGTGTATTTCCTTCAGCATTCTACCCCGGTCTCTCCTCTCCCTGCAATCTACATGCTAGTGAGATTGGTCACGATTAATTGATCTGTTGCCCTCCTTAAGCCTTCTTCTTTCCCCTCCCTCATCTTCTTCTACTGACATGCATTCTTCTATTTTAATGCAATTTAGAATTTCTTGGATTTTTCTACTTCAATTTATATATAGTGTATTTTCATTTTCAAAGGTAGTTAACTCAGATGCTTCTGGAAAAATGGACTTTAAATTCATATGTTAATGTTAAACACCTCTCAAATAGTGAAGCCTATTTGTGCTTTTCTAAAATCTCAAGCCAGTCTGATGGTTGATGATGGATAAATTAGCAAAAACTGTAGCTTTAGAATTTATGCTCCCATAAAATAGACATGAACCAGGTACTGAAGTCAGTTTTTTCAAATACAGAAGAAACACGAGAAATCACGTTCAGTGCCAAAAATAATATTTACCTACATTTTGTTTGAAATATGAGTGATACTGCCCGATTCCCATCCATGGGGGGGTCACGTCAACCGAGGGATTAGACCCCTTTCACCTGCTGAATGGACGTGCTTAATCTCCACTTTAGGGGTAATGCTGTGTTTTCTTGTGTCTTGTTCTAAATAACGGCTATTTCTTCTCATCTAGTTACCTTCCCTCAATGAGACTGGAAGTCAGGACACAGCCTATCACATCTCCTTTTTACATCTTATCTGGTTTTCCCCTTTTTCTTTATTTGGCTTCATTACTTAACAAACACATGAGGTTGGGTCTTCTATATTTCGACAAGGAATTAAGGTGAAAACCATGTAGCCTATTCATCCATACCCAGGGCTGACTGGGAAGCACGTCATCCAATCTGCCTGCTTCTAAAATCACATGCAGAGCTGGATCGTCCTTGAGTGCCACCCAGCGTGTTTTTCACGGATACCTGGCAGGAAACACCACCAGAATTTCTTTCCTCTCGTTTCCTTCTTTCCTCCCTTCCCTCCCTCTCTCCCTTCTTTTTCTTTTTGTCTGTGGTTTACACACTGTGCCTTCAAATCTGGGGTGAGGTTTGCACTCTCTCTTAAAATATATAAACATATTTTGGTACAATAAAAATGGCTTAAATTACAGTCCATTATAATTTTTTATTTTCTATCCACGACACACCCTACATTCATCTGTATCTTCACCTACCTCCAGGGCACCCCAGTGTGAGAAACACAGTCACCCACCACTCCCTTGTTTCCAGGTAAACCCTGTGCGTTTGACATCCTGGCCACCACCCATGGGCCGGATTCCAGCCCCACACCAGCGTCCTCTGAAGCCTATTCACCATTCAAATGCAGTTAGGAAGCAAAATCCATCCCCACCAACTCACCAGACACAGGGAGAAACGTCCGCTTAAGAGTGAGAAAGTAATAAAACACACAAGGGACCTTAAAACATCTGCAGAGATTATTACATAAAACTCTATGTGACTACACTTGAAAATACTAACAAAGTGGAAATTTTCATTTAAAAAGAAAGTTATTAAAGCCATGGAAAATTTTCATGAGTTATATGAATCTCGCTATCATGCACAATTACAATGTACCAATAAAATAATGAGAAATATTCAGAAAAATGGCAGAAAAGAAAGTCTCATTAAATCAATAACTATAGCAATTGAATAAGTATTAAAAAATTATCAAACTGGGCGCAGTAGTTCATCTAACTGGGCACAGTAGTTCATCTAACTGGGCGCAGTAGTGCACATCTGTAATCCCAGTACTTAGGAGGCTGAGACAGGAGGATCACAGGTGCAAGGCCAGCCTTAACAATTTAGCAAGACCCTCAGCAACTTAGTGAGATCCTGTCTCAAAATAAAAATAAGGCTGGGGGTAGGGCTTGGAGGTAGAATGCCTCTGGGTTCAATCTCCAGTAGCAAATAAATAAATTATCTACAAATAAGGGCATTTGATCTATATGGGTTTATAGTTAAAATAATTACATTATTAAAATAATTGCCATTATGTCTAAATTACTCAGAGTGTGAAAAAGAAAGTTATCTAATCTATTGATAATGTTTCCTGTTAGCAAAGCCTGATGGATACAGGAAGAAATGATCATTCAGGATAAACACAAGATGCTTATAAATTCTAGGCTGATTATGAGGGAGCATCCCTCAAACATAAGAAAGGCCCCTGCCCCTGTGAGGAGAAATACTCATCCTATGGTGCAAAAGTATGTAAATTTATTAATATGAGTCAGGTCAACAGGAGATTAAAGAAAAAAGCCACATAATCATCTAGAAAGCTAAAAACTATTCACAGATGTCAACTTTTCCGATTTTTAAAAATCTATTTAAAAGCTGATCATCTGATTTCCTTGACTAGATGGATACAGTGTCTGTTTCCAACCAACAATCTCTGGGTAGGCAGGGTTTCCTCAGCATACAGAACACTGGGAAGGTGGCTTTACTTACCAGGATCGTTTATTGCTCTCCAGAAATTCTGGCAATAGAAATAAGATAGATTTACACCAACAGAAAATGAGACTCTCAAACCTATTATAAACTGGTAAGAGCAGCTCTGCTTAAAATGCCTACAGAAACAGAGCTGAGCAGAGGCAGGAGATGGGGTGGACACCTCAGTCGGAGCTCTGCGGTACAGCCCTGGCCAGGTGGCGGTCTGGTGTGTGGTCAAGGGACACAGGTCTGGTGGTGACCCTGGGGATGGCTGGGCTCTGTGTCCCTACCCTGCATGGGTCAAGGTTGGAGAACAGCTGAGCATTGAGCCCCAGGGCACGCCTGAGCCTGACCTGAACCATCTCCACAGGCTAAGACCCCAAATAAAGAAATACAGGGGGATGCAGCGCATGTAACCCTGAAGCTTGCAACTATCCTGTATTCCCCTGGACACTGCCAGAGAACCAAGCCAAAGGATATGGCCAGCATACAGCTATCCACCACCCACCCCTGGATGCCAGGATCAGCAGACACACAGCTGAGAAGAGGGCAAGGACAGCTGTGCACCGTGCTCTGGTCACCGCCATCTGGACAGAGTGCCCCCACTGAAAGGTAAACATCCGAGGAGGAATCAGCAACCAAAGTACAAACTGGGCTACGCCAGGAGATGTGAACAGCAGCACGAATTGGCACACCCTGAAGATGAGCCTCACTTCCAAAACCATCAGACAGCTCCAGCCTGCTTCCAAGAAAGGACAGCTCAAAGAGACAGGTGCTGGAGTCACAGTAAGAAAACACTAGAAGTCGCCAGGCGTGGTGGCGCACGCTTGTAATCCCAGTACTTTGGGAGGCGGAGACCGGAGGATCTGGGTTCGCGGCTAGCCTCACCTCTCTCTCTCTCTCTCTCTCTCTCTCTCTCTCTCCTTAAGGCCCTCCGCAAATTCGTGAGACCTGGTTTCAAAATAAAGTATAAAAAATAGGGCCGGGGGTGTAGCATGGAGGTAGAATGCCCCTGGGTTCAATCCACAGTACCACAAAAAAAAAGAAAAAAGAAAACACTAGAAGTCACCAAGATGGTACACAAGGTTAAGAAGGGATTGGGGAAAGAGGTTCAGAAAAAAATATTCAGGAAGAGTTTCAATTTTCTGTACAGACACTTAATATGATACAGATACCATGTGACTGTGAATAGGAGACACAGGGCACTGTGTCCCCTGCTAAACTTTCACTGACATTTCATTACCACTGTAGTGGTGGTCAGAGGGGGACCTTTGAGAGGAGATTAGCTCATGAGGGCTCTGAACTCGTGGTGGATCAATGCAGTTACTGAGGAGTGGGGCAGTGACCCCAGGAGTGTGGCAGTTACCTCGGCGGTGTGGTGGTGATGCAGGAGTGGGGCGGTGATCCCAGGAGCAGGGGGCAGCCCCAAGAGTGGGTGGTGACCCCGGGAGTGTGGTGGTTACCTCAGCAGTGTGGTGGTGATCCAGGAGTGGGGTGGTGATCCCAGAGCGGGTTCCTGACAGATGGATGAGCTGGGCTTGGTCCTCTCTGCTTGCCGGCCCTTCTCCCACACCCTGACACAGCACAAAGGCCCTGATCAGATGCCAACCCCATGCTCTTAGAATTCCCAGGCTCCCAGCCATGAGCAAAGGAAGTTCTATTGTTTATAACACACCCAGTCTGTGGTATTCCGTTAGAGCAGCAGAAAATGGAATAAGGCGCACACCCTTCAAAATGAAGAATGTAGGGAAAAGACAAACAGAAAAAAACAGCCTAGGAAATGTTACAGATGGAGGGCGGGAAATGGCTAGCTCCCCCTGAATTATAAGTATTCCAGAGAAAGAAACCAAACAATTTAAACAAGAAAAACATAATTATGATACAACTAAAGAAAATTCATCTAACTTATAAAATATTGGATGTGGATACAGAGACTTTAGAGGTCTCTGTGTTCCAGACAAATCAAGTAAACTGACCCAGAGCCCACACCTGTCCTTGCTGAAGGTCTAAATGAAGAATAAGCCCTCGGAGTGTCCGACTCCATCTTCCTGTCTAAGAACAACACACATAAGAGGAAGACCGACATGAAATTGGGGTGGCACAGGGGATGCCCAGGGCCTGGCTTGTGCTTCACCTGTGAAGTTGCCAGGCGCACAGCCTCACAGACCCGGGAATCAGGAAGCCACAGTACCCCAGGAATGCAGCCACATAAACTGGGGAACCAGGAAGCCACAGGACCCCAGGAACGCAGCCACATAAACTAAGGAATCAGGAAGCCACGGGACCCCAGGAACACAGCCACATAAACTGGGGAATCAGGAAGCCACAGGACCCAGCTGGGAAGCATGAGTTACAGACACATCCATGAGGGCAGAGAGCACTGGACTTAAACGCAGACTTAAACTGTGGAGTTTAGGAAACCCACATCACACTGGGAGCGAGCAAGCCCAGAGCCAGGAGTTTCTAAGAAACAGCATCACCTTAGGTAGACACCTCTGCCAAGGGGACAGGTGCTGAAGGACAGCGCCATTGCCTGTGACAGCAAGCAAGTGTCACACCCGTGTCCCTATAGGAACAGCCCCCATGTCCTCCCCACTGATGTTAAGCAGGCACTTGAGAATAATGGGAGTGTCTTAATAAACCATGAAAGTTATCATTTTTAAATGAGAAATGCTAAAGGGTAAGAAACCCTATCTAGAGGATGTCTGACCTGCAACATGTGCACAGGGGCCTGAGGGGCAGAGGGAATGGACCAGAAGGCCCATCTTTGACACCAAGTCCCAGGCACCTGGCCTCTAGAGGCCCTCCATGCTCCCAGCAACTTGTACACTGAGCCACTGATGCCCTGCTGCCACCCAACCCAACCTCAGAAAGGTAAACACATGTAAACCACAGCAGGCAGCAGGTGGGGGGGGGTAATCACACCACAGCAGGCTGCCCTGCTCCTTCCTCTGGACAGCAGCACCTCAGAGCAGCCTCCAGCCCAGGTTAGCAGCGGCTGTCACCCAGCGCCTGTGATGGAGCACCCCTGCCACCCTCCTCCTCCTCCTCCTCAATCCAACGCCAGTAGAGCAAAAGCGGCCTGGAGACTAATGGCCACCAGCAGCCCACATGCCACAGCAGCGGACTTCACCCTTATAGCCAGCCCTGTCCCTGGCTGCCCCCGTCCTGGACCCTCCCCAGAACTCCTGGGCTGGACAGTTGCCTCCTCTGACCCTCCTTTCCCTCTGAGAACAGCAAACTTGCACATCTAGCAGCATTTGATCCCACCCTGATAAGAACGAGCGAATCTACAGATCAGGATGGAATTTGGTGGAACACTGGAAGGAGGTAAGTACAACACACGAAGCACTTGGAGTTTTCAGAGACCTGGGCCGTTCCCAGCCTCCACTGGATGAAGATGTGTAAGTGAATGTGTACACCCAGCGCTCAGGAGGAATGTGCTTCTCAGGTGCACTGCTTGCAGGTGGTTTTGTACCCTGTCCCAGTATGAAAGCTCTTCCATCTACTTCCTCCTTTTAACTACCAGCACGAATCTGAGCACTGGGAGGTGGGGATGAACCTGGGAGCACTGGGGCGATCAGGAGCACTCACCTGCCTGGATCCCGGCACCACAGGAGCACAGGCTCACATCTGCACGCTGGGTGCATTTAGACCTAAACCACTCAGACTTGCTGGACACCCACGTCCTTCCCGACCCTCCTGGCAGAGGCCTTCCTTTCCTTGAGAATGTGGCTGGAGTGCTCCTGTCCGGATGCCTGGGACGTGAGCTCCGACCCCGGCTTGGAAATAGGGCTTTGTCATTAATCCATAGACACCCTGGCTCCAAAAGGGGAGTCCACTGTTCCTCAGTGAAAATGACTGGGCCAGCCAGACCTGTGGCTGTGGTGCAACACACTCCTCCTCAGGAAGGATGGAACTCTCCAGGCCCGGGGTGGGGGCGTGGCTGCCGGCCTCCACTCAGGCCATGCCCACGTGGGCAAGCCAAACAGACCATCAGCTCCAGCAGCCCCAGCCTAAAGGGCCAGTGTGCCGTGTGGCGTGTACACCTGTGTGCTCTGCATGGTGTGGGTGTATGTGTGTGTTGTGCACATATGTGCTGAGTGTGTCAGTATGCACATCTGTGCTGTGTTTGTGTGTGGTGTGTACATGTTTATGCATGTTGTGTACTGTGTAGATATGCACATGTGTATGATGTACACACAAGGCAGGTGCTGTGTGCATGTGCTATGTGCATGTGTGCTACACAGGCGTGTTGCACACACAAGGTCTGTTAATTGTGCATGTGCTGTGAGCACATGTGTATAGATGTTTATGTGTTGTATACAGGAGGTATAGGTACATGTGTGTTGTGTGCTGAGTGTGTCTGTGTGCACAT
>PVJS01011974.1:0-44704 GCA_004027185.1 Glis glis | reverse complement strand
AGCCTCATCTCTCTCTCTCTCTCTCTCTCTCTCTCTCTCTCTCCTTAGTGAGGCCCTCCGCAACTTCGTGAGACCCGGTTTCAAAATAAAGTATAAAAAAATAGGGCCGGGGGCATAGCCCGGAGGTAGAACGCCCCTGCGTTCAATCCCCGGTACCAATAAATAAATAAATAAATAAATAAATAAATAAATAAATAAATAAAAAATTGGGCTGGGGTGGAGCTTGGAGGTAGAATGCCCCTGGGTTCCATCCCCAGTACCACACACACAAAATAAATAAATAAATAAATAAAAGGCATGAATATTTCCTGAGCTAGGAGGGTGAAAATGGGTTTGGAACTTTAAGGAGAAGATTCATAAAAGCCATTGTAATTGAGATGTAACATAGGAAGCAATCTCCACATGTAGGTTAAGCTGCCCCCAGGGTGGTCAGCTGTTTTGGATCTTAGAGTGAGAACACTGTTGGAAACACATTGTGAGGAGAGAGAGGAAGGAAGCCCATGGAACCCTCAACAGCGGTGTGTCAAGCAGAGCTGAAAGCCCGCTGAAATTGGAGGTCATACTCTGTGGTCTGTCTCCAGAACCACCTAGAAGCCTGGGTCTCAGAATGGAGAAGGCAGATGTTAGGGATTTTTAGGGTACATGAAGAAGAAGGACAAAGTGTCAAGAATGTTGACAGTACTGCCAAGAGAGTGGCTGAAATGATAAACCGTGGGATCCAGAATAGAGAGGCGATAATTAGGTCAAAAGAGAAAGGTGAGCAGGGTGTGGTGGTGCACACCTCAGCTCCATACTAGGGAGGCTGAGACAGGAGAATCTCAGGTTCAAAGCCAGCCTCAGCAATGTAGCAAGGCCCTCAGCAACCTAGCAAGACCCCGTTTCAAATTAAAATATAAAACAGGGAGCCGGGCATTGTGGTGCACGCTTGTAATCCCAGTACTTGGGAGGCTGAGACCAGAAGATCCCAGTTCGTGGCCAGCCTCAGCTACTTAGTGAGACTCTGTTTCAAAATAAAGAATAAAAACTAGGGCTGGGGGTGTAGCTCAGAGGTAGAATGCCCCTGGGTTCAATCCCCAGTACCGCAAAATATATATATATATATATATATATATATATATATATATATATATAAAATAGGGCTGGGGGTGTAGCTCTGAAGTAGAATGTCCCTGAGTTCAATCCCAAATACCACACCAGAGAGAGAGAGAGAGAGAGAGAGAGAGAGACTGAGACTGATTAAGGGTCCAGGTTTCAAGGAAATTTGAAGCCAAAAGGAGCTGAAGCTGTAGTCAGATTGAGTATTGGGGCTTAACATTTCAGCGGAGCAATGGTTCCTGGTAAGGCAGGGTTGTTTGAGTCATCTACACAAATATTAAAGTCACTTATAAAACTGGGCGTGGTGGCATACATTTGTAATCTCACTACTTGGGAGGTTGAGACAGGAGAATCGCAGGTTCAAAGACAGCCTCAGCAACTTGTTTCAAAAGAAAAATAAAATGGGACTGAGGGTGTGACTCAGAGGTAGAACACCCCTGGATTCAATCCCCAATAACACACACACACACACACACACACACACACCACTTATGAATAAGAAAGGGGATAAGATGAAGGAGATAACAATGGGCCAGGTTCCCACATCCTCAGTTCATGAGAATAGGGGGTTGGAGGGGGGCTGTGTGTGTTGAGGGTATGAGCAGAGGCAGAGGACAGGGTCAGGGAAGAGGAGTTTTTGCCCAAAGATGAAAACAATGGAAGTTAAGATGGCGCCAGCTTTGCCTTCTGTCACCACACAGAAAATAAAAGAGCAATTTCTA
Source organism: Glis glis (assembly GCA_004027185.1). NCBI lineage: Eukaryota > Metazoa > Chordata > Mammalia > Rodentia > Gliridae > Glis > Glis glis. The sequence goes on along the minus strand of PVJS01011974.1, from coordinate 42,887 downwards.
TTCAATTCAGCAAAAAAATGTATGAAGAGCACACCCTGGGAAAGACCTGGAACTGTCAGGCATTGGAGACAGACCTGTCCCTGTCGCATAGAGCTCACAGCCCACCGGGGAGGATGACAGTAAAGATCCAATTTCCACGTGGAAGGTCCCACGCTGGGAGTGCCAACCTCTCCCAGCTTAGCCCGCCTGGCCCCTAGGGAGGGAGAGACCTGAAGATAAGGGACATGATTCCAGCTGTGCTCGGGAACATTCTTTAAACTAGGTTATTCCTTTCCAGCTGTGGAGACACAGCTTCCAAAAGGCTACCAGAGAGTATCCTTTATAAATTGCTCACACAGGCTTAATGTCAGAGAAAAGAGAAATCCCTTTCATTCCCCATTGGGAAGAGCAGGGCCTCTGTACCCTTTGTGGTTATCCTTCCTGCTTTATTTCCACACACTTCTCTCATTTGAGCCTTCACAACTCTGCTGAGAGGTCCTTATCATAATTCCAAAAATCTAAAAAAGCTTTAGAAAATAAAAGCATCTTGGTAAGTCCCTTGGTGGAAATTTGGCCTGACCCTAAGTAAGATTGCTTAAAGTCTATTTGTGCCATGTGTTGTGTTTGGTTTGGGGTGGAGCCTAGACTCTGCTGGTGGGATTATGTAATATATGCCACGGGCACCATCTTACCTTTCTAGAATCCAACGAGCTGTGAATTCCAAAACACATGTGGCCCCAAGGATTTTGGCCGCAAGGATTATGAACCTTTGCAACTCTCCTTTACAGGTGATAAAGAAACCAAGCCTGAGAAATTATATGAAACAGATGGGCACTGGACTCAGCTCTTGATTGTCCAGCAAGTGACCATCCAGCAGATGTTGGTCACAACAGGAAGTGGAATTATTCATTTTGATTTTTAGAATATGTAACTATTGGTGATACAGAAGCTGGATTAGCCCTCATACCTTCCCCTGCATTTGTTTTTGTTTCTTTGCCTCCCGTTTAATCCCATTCCCATGAGAATTGGTCTTACACTGTGCTAGCTTTTTGTTGCTCTGATGAAAATATCAGACAGTAGCTTAAAGGAGGAAAGATTTATTTCGGCTCATGGTTTTAGAGGATTCTGAAACCAAGGCAGAAACATCATGGTGGAAGGGAGGGTGGAGGAGAGCTGCTCAGCTCATGGCTCCAACTGGGTCCCACCTCCACTAGTCTACTCAGCCACCAATGAACAGACCAAACATTACTTCATCCCTGGATTAATCCACTCATGAGGTTGGAGCCTCAAGATCCAATCATTGCTAAAAGCCCCAGCTCTTCACCTTGCTCTATTGGGGACCATGCTTTTGACACATGAGCTTCTGGGGAACATTCTAGATTCAAACCACAGCACACCGTGTCCACCCCATCTCCACCAAAGCTGATTGCATGGGGTCCCCAGCAGACCTGCATCTGCCGCTCCAGCACACCCCTCTCAGTCCCTGCTTGACCAGCTCATTCAGCTACATCTGGGCTCTGGATAGCCTCTAACCTTCCCATGCCCTTGGGTTTTTTTGAACTCATTCTTCCTTGCTCCTCCTCCTCCCCTCTGACCTTTCCAGCTGTGGATCTGTCCTGGCTGCCTCTCCTGATCCTTCAGCATTGGGACCCCCAAGGTACCAGGCTTTGGTTTTCTCCCTCTCAAGTTCTTTGTACATGACACCCTTGAGGTTTTAACTACCACCCCACACTGTAGGTGCCCGGGATTTGTTTTTAGTATAGACCTCTTCCCTGAGCTTCAGACTCCTATATCCAAATGCCTGTCTGGTCCTGGGCTAACCCAGAGTTCAATTTTGGGAGAATAATTTCTCAGCTAATCAAAATAATCTAAGCAGCCAAATGTGGTGGCACACGCTTGTAACCCCAGTACTTGGGAGGCGGAGACCGGAGGATCGCAGGTTCATGGTCAGCCTCAGCTACTTAGTGAGGCCCTCCGCAACTTAGTGAGACCCTGTTTCAAAATAAAGAATAAAAAAATAGGGCTGAGGGTGTAGCTGAGAAGTAAAATGCCCCTGGGTTCAATCCCCAGTACCGAAAAAAAAAAAACCCAAGCAATAAATGTGATACCTCCTTTCTTAAACCTTATTTTATTACAACCATTGGAAAATTATTAGCCACTCATGTACTTTATTTGACCGTTGGGAATTTAATAACTATGTATCATAGATATTTTATAGGCCATTCATTGTGTTGGATAAAGTATTATGATTATGATTATGATTATGATTATTTTGGCACTGGGGATTGAACCCAGGGGCATTCTACCTCCAAGCTACACCCCCAGCCCAATTTTATTTTTATTTTGAAACAGGATCTCATTAGGTTGACAAGAGTCTCACTACTTGCTGAGGCTGTCCATGAACCTGCAATCCTCCTGTCTCAGCCTCCCAAGTACTGGGATTACAGGCATGCACCATCATGCCCGGCTTGGGCAAAGTGTTTTACAAGCTAACGAGGTCAGGAACAGAGACAGTAAGACAAGTTCACAAACACCTATAAATGCCGGCCGTGGTGGCACATGATTGTAATCCCAAACAAATGTGGGGGAGGTTCTATTTAAGATTTTGGAGGTGAGCTGGGCGTGATGGCACGTGCTTGTAATCCCAATACTTGGGAGGCTGAGACAGAAGGAATGCAGGTTTGAAGCCAGCCTCCAATAATGTAGCAGACCTTCAGCAACTTAGACCCTGTTTCAAACTAAAAAATAAAAAAGGGCTGGGGGTGTAGCTCAGAGGTAGAATGCCACTGGGTTCAAGCCCCAGTACGCCCCCCTCAAAGATTTGCAAGTCATGTGTCTCCGTGGTAGAGCACTTGCCTAGCATGCACAAGGCCCTCGGTTTGACCGTCAGTATTGCAAACATTTTTTTTAATAATTGAGGGGAATAACTGTTTTTGAACTCTTCTACTTGATCCTTCTTGTCTCTGTTTTCCTGAGTTGTCTTCTAAAATTAGCAGTGTAGCTGTTCTAGACCGAGAACAGGTATAGGTCCTTCAATGGATTCTTCCATTAATGATCATAATAGTGCCCCTAGTGCAGCTGGCATGCTAGAAATGTGTGTCGCTGTGTTTATTTTCTCACATTCAATATTTATCCAACCCACTATGTGCCAGGAGTTAAAGAAGACCTTGTTCTTCTCGTACCTTCCCAGGTTTCATGGAGTCAATGCAAGGCAGTCAAGGTAAAACAAACCTAGTAAAAGAAGCCAAGGGAGAAACCGGTTTGCCCAGGACTTGTGTCCCAAATAGGGAGGGAAAGAAACCTGAGCAAGCCCTGACACCAGCGAGGGGCTCAGGGCGGCTTTGGCTCTATGTCCAGTGGAGGGCAGTGGTGTGCAGAGAGTCACACGGAGACAAATGTCCTTGAGGGCAGAACAGGCCGGGCCCCGCTCAACATGCCCTCAGCTCAGCTGGGAAGGTGCTGTGAGCCTGCTCACCTTTGCTCAATCACAGTTCTTCCTGTCGTGAGAGAGCCTTAGCTTTCACTTGATTGCCAGGAATTTCCAATGAAGTTGAACTCATTAATCACTTACTGAACACCTATTCTGGGTCTGTCTCCCTGCTGGGTGTGCTGCGGTGAATACAAAGATGTGCACCAGATGCTTATAAGCTAAGGAGAGCAGAGGAGGAGGCTGCTGTCAGGCAAATTCACAAAGCACCGAAACTGAAGCAGAAACAAGCACTGACGGAGCATCTACCCTACCGCGCAGCATCCTGGGGCTCCAAAGAGGTCTGCGCCTTTCCTGCCTTCGCAGGTGTCTGGGGGAGTCAGGAGGTAAACCAATTACAAGATAGGACAATATAAAATGTCACTGTCCCAGACCAGTGTGTGTGTGTGTGTGTGTGTGTGTGTGTGTGTGTTTGTGTACAGCTCAACATTGATCCTAGGGACCTGCATTCAATACTCCCAGGACTTTTTTTTGGGGGGTGGTACTGGGCATTGAACCCAGAGGCATTGTACCTTGGAGCTTCACCCCCAGCCCTTTTAATTTTTTGTCTTGAAACAGAGTCTCACTAAGTTGCTAAGGGTGGTCTCAAACCTATGATCTTCCTGCAGCCTCTCAAGTACTGGGACTACAGGCGTGTGCCACCATGCCTGGCTGGATTTGTGTGTGTGTGTATGTATGTGTGTGTGTGTCTGTGTGTTACTGGGAATTGAACCCAAGGATATTCTACCCCTGAGCTGTACCCCTGGCCTGACTCTATTTTTTTTTATTTTGAAGGAGAGTCTTGCTAAGTTGCTGGGGATCTTATTAAATTGCTGAGGTTGGCCTCAAACCTGTGATCCTCCTGTCTCAGCTTCCCAAGTACTGGGATTACAGGCACTTCCCTGGATAAAAAAAAAAAAAAGTGTGTGTGTGGTGTTGAAGATTGAATCCACGGTTTCCAGCATGCTAGGTAAGTGCTCAACCACTGAGCCACACTCCCAGCCCATCAGTCCCCTGTTCTGATCAGAATCCTGGAGCTGCCCAGGGAACCTAAAGATTGCTTTGAGGTGGGGGAAGGGGGGCAGAAAAGGTGGGGAGGAAGAAGCATTAGGCAGGGCAAGAAGTCAAGCTGCGAAATAAAGCCTGTGTTTGTGTGTGGGGGGGTGCATGCTCAGGAGCCTGGGGAACAAAGACTGTACTAGCACTGCCACCCAACTTCAAAGGCTCTCCCAAGAGCATCTCAGAGTCCCTGGAGGCTGTCTCTCCCTGTCCCAGTTGCACCCACTCCAAGAATGCTGACATTTCCATACTTTGGGCAGGTAATGATCCCTGTAAGTGAAATAGATTCCAAGCAGAACCAACACACCTCAAAAAACAACGGGAGGAGAAAGCCTTGGTGCTTTTCCCAAGGGTGTTGAGAGAACAGGCTCCAATTGAACCTCAGGGGTGGGAAAGGCCACCCTCAATGCCGCCTCCTCCAGGGGACGCGGGGTCAGGCCAGGTCACCCACTGCCCAACCTCTGTGGCCGGCTGTTCCAGAGACCAGAGGCCAAAGGCAGCCAGGGGCACTGAGATTCCTGGGGCACTGGGCCTGCAGGTCTCATCTGAAACCGATTAAAATGAAATACAAACCCAAGTAACTGGAAGAAAAGGTCAGGATTTTGCCCCCGCCCGCTCCCCTCCATCCCTCCCCCTTCCTTCTCAGCACACCGCTCTCTGGCCTGGGTCCCATCATAGCTCCGATTTCCCCTTCCCCCAGGCAGCCCCGCACTGCCCAGAAACCCCGCAGAATGGCCCCATTGTAGACCAGACCAACGAAAATAGCAGCATTTTCTGTGCTCTGCCTTAGGGAGATTCACTTGAAACCCCCAAGTCCCACATGTGGATGACAATGGAAGTTGTTGTTGCAAATTAGTGATCCTGGACCAGATGCGAGGCAGGTAGTCGGACAGCAGCCAGCGAGGTGGGTCGGGCTGCGGAGGAGAGAACAATTGCACAGTCACTCCATTAACCCAATTAGCAAACTCTGGCAGGAATTCTGTCCACCGCCCAAGAAGCACACGGTAGGGAAGGTGGGAAAAGGGGAGCACGGACTGGTATATGTGTGTGTTGGGGGGGCTGATGGAGGAGAGAGGGATTGCCTCAGGGACGGAAGGCTGCGAGTAAAACGTTGGTTATTTCTGTGCTAGCAAATGTTATTTTTATCATTCTTTAAATGTTCTGTGTTTTTTTTTAAACCATGCCCTGGAGCATTTGGATGAACAGTGTTTGCGTTAATTAATAAATCAGATGACATCTCTACTCAGTAGCGGCTCTGCCATGGAAACCCTCTGGGTGGCCTGGGGGATGGTGACTGTGGAATCCTGATTGATCACAGCCGCCGCGTCATCGGTCATTCAGTCCAACAAGTCAATCGATGCTTCCTTAGCATCGAGCCGGTGCAAGGGCTTGCTCAGGTTTTTTTAGGGGGGAGGGGGGCGGGAGGACACAGCATGGGTAAGGTGACATCAGCAAGAGCTCTAATAAGTAATGTTCACAGTCAAGTCCTAGGGTTCTGCTGAGCCCCTGCTCGAGTTAACTGGGACAGGCCGAGCGGGGATGGGAATCAGGAAGAGTTGCAGAGAAGAGCTGAATTTTAGAAAGTTCAGATTATACCAGATGAAATGGTCAGGTTTAAGCCGGGCGTGGTGGCGCGCGCTTGTAATCCCAGTACTTGGGAGGCGGAGACCTGAGGATCCGGGTTCGTGGCCAGCCTCAGCTACTTAGTGAGGCCCTCTGCAACTTCGTGAGACCTGGTTTCAAAATAAAGTATAAAAAATAGGGCCGGGGGTATAGCTCGGAGGTAAAATGTCCCTGGGTTCAATCCCCGGTACCACAAAAAAAAAAAAAAATGGTCAGGCTTTTGGAATACAAAGGAGGGTGTTGGCCAAGTCAAAGAAGACAAACCATTAGCTGGGCATGGTGTTGCACACTTGTAATCCCAGAGACTGGGAGACTGAGGCAGGAGAATTGAAAGTTTGAGGTGAGCCTGGACAACTTAATGAGAGTCCGTCGCACAATAAAAATAAAAAGGACTGGGGATGTAGCTCAGGGGTAGAGCGCCTTTGGGCTCTACTCCTGGTATGGGGAGACACGCTATTAGGGAGCAGGTGGCTGGTGCCATGCTTCCCATGGGGAAGTCGGGGTACAAGGAATATGGTGGTGACCTTAGTGGAAGAGAGACCTAGAATGACAGATTGGGAAAGAAGGCCCGGATGAGCAGGAGGACTAGGAACGTGGCGAGGGAGGCCCTCTGCCTCCCTGTCACCGCTTTATTTATTTGGTACTGGAGGTTGAACCCAGGGGTATTCAACCTCTGAGATACACCCCAGCTCTTTTTTGTTGTTGTTGTTGGTATCGGGGATTGAACCCAGGGGCGTTCTACCTCCGAGCTACACCCCCAGCCCTATTTTTTATTCTTTATTTTGAAACAGGGTCTCGCTAAGTTGCGAAGGGCCTCACTAAGTAGCTGAGGCTGGCTGCAAATCCAGATCCTCCGTCTCAGCCTCCCAAGTACTGGGATTACAAGCGCGTGCCACCACACCTGGGTGCCTGGCTCCACCCCCAGCTCTTTTTAATTTTTTTTTTCTATTTTAAACAGGCTGTAACTAAGTTGCTGAAGGTCTCACTAAATGGCTAAGGCTAGCCTCAAACCTGTGATCCTCCAGTCTCAGCCTCTCAAGTACTGGATTACAGGTGTGTGTCACCTTCCCCAGCAATTGCTTTATAATTTTTTTATTGGGTATATTGTAATTTCACATCATATTGGGGTACAGAGTGTTAGAAAAAAACATGCACACAACTCTTGTTGCCCTCCCCACTGGGCCCCCCCACCCTCACCTAGTAAGTCTTTGAGATTGGAATTGACAACTTTGTAAACATTCATGGCATTATTTCTACTATGAATTCTTTATGATTTCATCTCCCCCCCCCCTTCCCTAATCACCCTCAGTCATTCCCCTGGAGGCTCTGCTCATCTGTCTGATGTTGCTTTATTTTTTTAGAGGCCACAAGGTCAGGGACTGGCAGGGAGCTTCGCGTGGTGCCTGGGACTGCAGGAATCAGCACGCTGATAGCCACAGCTTTCATCGCAGACAGTAAAGAGAAAAGATTTGAAACCTACAGAGCTCAACGCCCAGGATGACTGTGGAAGGGCAGATGGAGAAGATAAGCCCAGAGGGGGAGGGGAAAATAATGAGAGATTAGGTGCCTGTCCTGGATCCTTCCCTGCTCAGACCTGGGAGTCATCGCTCCCCAACTCCTCTACCCACTGTCACTCTCTGCACACAATCTCTCTCCTCTGCACGGCTTCCTTTCTCGCCTGACCCAGCCTGCCAGTCACTGAGAGAGAGAACAATCGCAGAACGGGCAAAGCTTTGGTCTTCAGTATAAAAATGACCTGTCAGTGTCTGGTGTTTGACTAGCTGCAAACTAGGTCTGGTGGCTCGATGCGCTAAGCCTCACTGTGCTTTCCCATCTGTCTTCAGGGAGCAGGGGCTAGGAGGGCCTGAAATGACCTTCGTCACCCAATGCCTCAGACAGGACCATGCAGACAGTCCCGCTAGGGAAATATTTGCCAATGCCTGGGATGACGACATATGGAGAAACAACCCCCCAACCCCGTCAAATCTTTAAGGAAAACATTCTTCTTTAACCACTGACTAACGGGATTCTGTAGCCCCAGACATGTCAGCCCAGGCGCCCAGGCATGTTGATCTATGAAACTGTCTGTGTATAGGGGGAGATTTAGGGAACTAGTCCAGCTTGGTTTCTGTGTCTTCTTTCTTTCGGATATAGGTTCCCAACACCCTCATGGGCAGGACCTTCCTTCCCCCGTTAATTTGTTTATTTATTTTTTAATTTTTTTGTGGCACATTTTTTGAGGATTAAACTCAGGGGCATTCTACCTCCGAGCTACACCCCCAGCCCTATTTTTTATTCTTTATTTGAAACAGGGAATCACTAAGTTGCGGGGGGGCCTCACTAAGTAGCTGAGGCTGGCCGCGAATCCGGATCCTCCAGTTTCAGCCTCCCAAGTACAGGGATTCCAAGCGTGTGTCACCATGCCCGGCAATCCCCCGTTAATTTGAACCCAGGCTCCTGGAAGTCCTCCCTCAGCACAAGACTGGGATCGAATTTGTGCATGAATTTATAGGTATCCGATAATTCCCCTGTACCCAATTCCACAACACCCCAAAGTCACACCAGCCTCTTCTTGAATTTCATAACTGCCTTGCAAACTGTACCTGGCCCTTCTTCCCCTGGGGCTGCCAGGTTGGAGCCCAGAGGATAGCCTCTGGTGTCCCTCACTTTGTGCTCCCCAAGTCCAGGCCCCCGAGACCTTGGAGATTTGGAGACTGATTCTGTCCAGAGTGGGCAGAGCCAAGGTGGCTCAGGACATCCCTCAGGCATGAGCTCCCTCTCACCCCAGGCGGGAGACACTAGGTAGGTCTCAGGCCTACCTGTGGGCAGAGAAGTACTTTGGAGTTGTGGGTCAGCGGTAAGGTTCCCTGAGAGCCCCTGGCCACCCCCTGCGAGACCCTGGCCTTGTCCCTGCTCTGCTCAGCTGTGGGACATAGGCTCCTCTCTGAGCAAGCCCTGACAGCCCTGGTTGTGGAGCTCGCCCTGACCTTGAGGCTGCCACTACAAGCACAAACAGGCCTTTAAAAAGCTTCCTAACTTCCTGAGGCGATGGCGGGGGCAGGGCAGTGTGTTAATTGCTGTTGTGTCATTTTCTGGCCCAGTTCCAGGTGCCTGGCGCCTCCACCACCTCTCCTCCATCCAGATGCTGAGGCGAGCAACTCCGGGGAGGGTCGCGATGAAGCTCCCCGCACTGACCTCTGGGGCTCGGGCTTGGCTTTGGGCAGCCTTACAGCTGCTCGGGGCTGCGGAGCCTTCCCCTGCTGACTTGGAGCTTTGGGGATCAGAGTATTGGTGAAGCTGAGTTTTGGCAAGAGCCTTGGCAGCCACTGCCAGGAAAGAGGCTGAAGGAAGATAATTAGACCTGGTAATTGGTTGTTTTTTTCCTTTTTTACAGGCAATAGTGACTGTGACTGGGAGCAGAAGATACCAGAAAGCTGTCTTCCAGGAGCAAGGCTGAACTGTCCGACTGGAGGGGACAGAGCTGGCCCCCAGCCAGGCCGGCAGTTCCCATCACATCCACCTGGCATGTCTGTTCTCCAAGCCCTGCTGTCCCCTTCCCCAGGGAGATGTTCATGCCTGGGGATCAGGCATCTTAAAACTTCGGATCCAAGGTAACCTTCAGATGCAGCTCCCCAAGTCTGGCTCCTCCAGGAAGATGTGATGGGGCTGTTGCAGAGGACTTCATTAGGGGCTTTTATTTCTGGGAGGAGCTGACTCATCATTTCCCCGAGAGAAGTTCACTCTGGGTAGTGTCCAGCCCCTGTCCCTCCAGTTGGCCGTTTCACCCAACCAGATGGCTTGTATTATATCTCAATTTGCAGCTCGCCACCCTTGTGGACATGCGCTCTGGATTTTTCCCAACCTGAGCAGCTGATTCACTCAGTGGATCTGGGAAGTCCTCACCATTTGATTCACCCTCAGCGCAGAAGCTGTGGGGCTGTTCTCCAGTTTCTGCAGGAGTTCTACTGATTTAAACCCTGGCCCAGAAGTGTAGCCCTGGAGCCTCAAGGCAGAGCTCAGGCAGGGTCTCCGAGATTTCTGTACTGGGTCATCGAGAGCTGATGCTGCCTTTGGCAGAGCTGGTCACTCCAAGTCCATCCAAGGATGGACTAGGCTGGAATCAAGAGTCTCCGTTTTGCTGAGCATGGTGGCACATGCCTGTAATCCTAGCTACTTGGGAGGTTGAGGCAGAGGATTGCAAGTTCTGTGCCATCCTGGGAAACTTAGTGAGACCCTATCTCAAAATTTAAAAAAATAAATAAAAAACCGGGCGTGGTGGCGCACGCTTGTAATCCCAGTACTTGGGAGACTAAGACCGGAGGATCCGGGTTCGTGGTCAGCCTTAGCTACTTAGTGAGGCCTTCAGCGACTTAGCGAGACCCGGTTACAAAATAAAGAATAAAAAATAGGGCTGGGGGTGTAGCTTGAAGGTAAAATGCCCCTGGGTTCAATCCCCGGTACCACAAAAAAAAAAAAAAAAAAAAAAAGCTGGGCATGGTGGTGCATGCTTGTGATCCCAGTACTTGGGAAGCTGAGACAGGAGGATCGCAGGTTCAAAGCCAGCCTTGGCAACTTAGCAAGACCCTCTGCAAGTTAGTGAGAACCTGTTTCAAAATAAAGAATAAAAAATAGGGCTTGGGGTGTAGCTCAGAGGTAGAATGCCCCTGGGTTCAATCCCCAGTACTGCAAAATAAAATAACTAACTAAATAAATAAATATTAAAAATAAAAAGGGCTGGGAATGTAGTTCAGTGGTAGAGGCCCTCTGGGTTCAATCCTCAGGAACACACACACACAATCTCTTTTTGTGGCTATTTGATATCTTAGATAAAAGCAGAAGAAATATTTAATAACCAGTTTGAGCCCTGATATTTTGTTTCATTTTGCACTGCTGGGGATTGAAGCAATGCCTCATGCATGCTAGGCTCTGCCACTGAGCTACACCCCCAGCCCAGCTCTGTGATTTCAGATATAAACAGATGGCCTCCCCTAGCTTCTGTCCTGACAAGTTCCCCATGCATTTATTTAGCTGATAGTTACTGAGCACATACCATGTAGTGTTTAGGGCTCAGGAATAAGGATACAAAGACAGTTATTGCCTTCAAGGGACTTGCTGACTTATCCCTGAGAGAGGTAGGCACTTACTTTGAAGCAAGTGAAAGCAGGTTCTGGATTATGTTTAAATTTTAAAAAACGGGGATTGGGAGGTGGGCATGGTGGTGTATCCTGTAGTCCCAGTACTTGGGAGGCTAAAAGAGGAGGATTGCAGGTTCTAGGATAGCCTCAGCAACTTAGAATGTGTTTCAAAATGAAAAATCTAAAGGGCTGGGGTGTAGCTCAGAGATAGAATGCCCTTGGGTTCAATCCCCAGTACCAAAGGAAAAAAAAATAGGAATTGGGAATTGGTTCACCAGGAGATTTCTTGCCTAGCATGAGTGAGGCCCTATGTTCCATCCATAGCACTACAAAATGACTGATCACATAATTTAGAGGGCAAAAGGTTTATTTGCTCACAATTCTTGGAGATTTAGAGGTTCAGTCCATATCAGGCTGGGTCTGCGGAGCTCAGGGCATGGTAACATGAAGGAGAGAGAGAGAGAGAGAGAGAACAAGGGCTCTACTTCTCACATCACAGAGGACAGAAGCAGAGAGAGAGAGAGAGAGAGAGAGAGAGAGGAGAGAGAGAGAGAGAGAGAGAGAGAGAGAGAGAAGATGGAGGAGGAACCATATAATCCCCAAGGCACACCCAGGGACCCAGGGACCCCTGGGACCCCTCCTTAGCAACCAAGCCCTGCTTCCAACATTGCTAGCTTGTTTCCATGAGGGCTAGGAAGACATTCTAAATCCAAACCATTATCTGCTGTCCCTGGCACCATAGACCTCACAGCCACCTCACAATGCAAAATGAATTTAGTCCATCTCCAAGAGTTCCCATAATCTTAACAGTTCCAGCATTGCTCCAAAGTCTCCTCTGAGACTCAACACAAACTCTTGGCTGTGAGCCCTCATAAAAACAAAAAGCAGCTGGACATGGTGGCACACGCTTGTAATCCCAGTACTTGGGAGGCTGAGACAGGAGGATCACAGGTTTGTGGCCAGCCTCATCTACTTAATGAGGCCCTCCACAACTTAGTGAGACCCTGTTTCAAAATAAAGAATAAAAAATAGAGCTGGAGCTGTAGCTTGGAGGTGGAATGCCCCTGGGTTCAATCACCAGTACCGCAAAAACAAACAAACAGAAAAACAAAAAGCAAGTTACATACATCCAATGTACAGTGTCACAATGTAAACATTTGCATTCCAAAATGGAGGAATAGGACCATAGAAAGAAGGAATGGAACCAAAACAGGATTGAAATCCAACAGGGCAAACATTTAATCCTGCAGTTCCATTTCTGGCATCTGGGGCACATGGTGGTGAGATGAGAGCTCCAAAAGGCCTTGGAAGTCCCACCCCTATGGCCTGGTTGAGTGCAATGGGCAGCATACTCGTGCTTCTAGCCTGTCTCCATGACTCCCAGATTGAAGCCTGTCCTTGTGGTCATTCCACATTTCTGGCATCTCTAAATCTTGGGTTTTCCTTGTAACCTTGGCTTCACACTCACAGCTTTACAGATTGCCCCTTTTGAGCCTCCTTGTAGGAATTCTGACCCTGCCACATGTTGTCTGGCTTCCAACTTCTTCTCACAAACCAGCTCCAAAGACTCACAAAACATATGGTCAGACTTAGATACTGCAATGACCCTACTTCTCTGATACCAATTTCTGTCACAGTCAACATTCTCACTGCCATAATCCAAAATGAATGACCACACAACTTAGAAGAAGGAAGATTTATTTTCTCACAATTTTTGGAGATTTAGAGTTCAGTCCATGTCAGCCTGGGTCTGTGGAGCTCAGGGCATGACAGCGAGGGGGGAGAGAGAGGATAGAGAGAGAGAGAGAGAGCACACAAGAACTCTACTCACGTCACAGAGGCCAGAAGCAGAGAGAGAGAGGGAGAGAGCAGGTGGAGGAGGAACCATATAATCCCCAAGGTCACAACCCCAGGGACCCCTCCTTAGCAACCAAGCCCTGCTTCTAACATTGCTACCTTGTTTCTGTGAGGGGGACATTCTAAATCCAAACCATTACACACAGTAATTGTGATTTTCTCTCTACTGCCCTCTGATCCCCTAGGTCCACTAGGTGGTTAATTGAGAGATGATGAAAAAGGCAGGCACTTTGTCTGACTAATAATAGCAGGTAGCACTTGCCTTTGTGTGATTGTTCCAGTTTCCGTGTTATTTAGTTCCTGATTACTAAAGCCTGGCCACCTCAGAGGAGGCTGGTGATTTCCTCAGGAGGAGGAACTAGGAGGAATAAGAAGTACAGTGAGACATGTTGAGTTATCAGAGGAAAAGTTTATGGGCGATGCCATCAGATATGACAAGTACAACATTTTCTGGCTCAGCCCCAGGGGCTGGGGCTGGGGGCACTGAGCTCCCAGCTCTCCTGAGCCTGACTGTATCTCTGGGCTTCTGCAAGGCAGACCCAGTACCAGCCCAAGGTTACACATGGGGGTGGGTAAGGCAGGGTGGTGGTTGGGATGGGGATGCTAGCCTTGCTGTTTGCTCAGTCACAAGCTGCTTTTGCATGTCCAGAGACTTTTTGGCAAGGCTACAGAGCTTGCCACTAAGATTAAGGCCGGCTGGCAGGGCAGCAGTATGGGGGAGGAGGAAGTCTGTGAAGTGTAAGCAGACAGCATTGGGGCCTGAGAGGGAGATGGGCCAGCAGTAACGGGATTACCATCCGCTGCCCTGATATCTGCCAGGAAGTTGTGAAATGAAATTTCAAGGACCCTACCACTGAGCCAGAGAGAGTGTGGGATGACTTGGCTGGAAGCAGGGATCTACAGGGCTCTCAGGCCATGTCCCTCGTGCTCCATGTGTCTCTGCAGAACAGAAGATTCTGCCAGTTCCCTGGCTTTCTTCCCAGCCCCTCCCAGGCCTCCGATGATCCTAGACTGTAAACTTGAGAGGGGAGCTCCGCAGAAACCCTTTCTCCAACATTTTCAATAGATAGATCCTAGTTGGAAGCCCTGCCTGAACCAGTCTGACCCTCAGTATTCTCAGCTTATTTTACAAGGCTTTTGTGAAAATCAATTGGAACAATGCATTTGGAAATATTTGGCAGGGGGGACGGAGTGGTACTGGAGATTAAACCCCCCAGCCCTTTTTATTTTTTATATTTATTTATTTATTATTTTTTGTGTAGTGCTGGGGACGGAACCCAGGGGCACTCTACCTTCAAGCTACACCCTCAGCCCTATTTTTTTTTATTTTTTATTTGGAAAAAGGGTCTCACAAAGTTGCTGAGAGCCTCACTAAGTTGTGGAAGCTGGCTGTGAACCTGCCATCTGCCTCTCAGCCTCCCAAGTACTGGAATTACAGGTGTGCACCATCACCCCCAGCTATTTTTTATTTTGAAACAGGGTTTTACTAAATTGTTTAGGGTCTTGCGAAGTTGCTGAGGCTGGCCTCAAACCTGCAATCCTCCTGTCTCAGCCTCCCAAGTACTGGAATTATAGGTGTGCACCACCATACCTGGCTCTACTTTCCTTTTTTTTTTTTTTTTTGCAGTACCAGGGATTGAACCCAGGGGCATTTTACCTCCGAGCTATACCCCTGGCCCTATTTTTTATACTTTTATTTTGAAACCGGGTCTCACGAAGTTGCAGAGGGCCTCACTAAGTAGCTGAGGCTGGCCGCGAACCCGGATCCTCCGGTCTCCGCCTCCCAAGTACTGGGATTACAAGCGTGCGCCACCACACCAGGCTCCATTTTTTTTTAAAGTATCAGAATCTTTAAGAAAAAATTTGTATTGGTGCACTATAATTGTACATGATAGTGAGATTCATAATGATGCATTCTTATTGAAAACTCTGCAAACTATAGAGTACCTTACATAGAGGAATTGCTCCAGGCATAGAATCGAAAGCCAGCCAGAGGGCAAGAGGAGCTGAATGGAGCCTTCTGGGTCTGGCTTTCTGTTCTAAGCTAGCTCTTCTGAAAACAGAGGAAAGGGACCTTTCATGGGCCTTCTTTCTGGCTTTGTATAATGCCAGCATCCCCGGGTCTCACTTGTGTTCTGGATTCCTAATGAAAAAGAGTTTGCAAAAATTGCAGAGTTGACTGGTTTTCTCTGGATAATGTTTACCTGTGACCCTGCTGCCATGGGTCTGAAGAGCACAGCAGCTCCCAGTGCAGGGACCCATGGGGGCCCTGTATTCCACAGGAATTGTGTTTATTACATGACAGTGTCTTTATCCCTTATCTAGCAAGAGTGAGTAATCTATTTGGGATATTTAACAAAAACCAGACATTACCTCACTGGTGTCTTATCCAGAGCTGCTCCAGTCTTTCCATTAATTCTAGCAATTTGGGGTCTTCTGCCATGTCAACCAGTATAGAGAGGAAACCCAAAGACTCTTTTTCTCTGGGTAAAGGGAGTCACAGAACACGCAATTTTTTCCCCTGGTACTGGGGATTGAACCCAGGGGCATTCTACCTCTGAGCTACACTCCCAGCCCTATATTTTATTCTTTTTTTTTTTTTTTGCGGTACTGGGGATTGAACCCAGGGGTATTCTATCTTTGGGCTACACCCCCAGCTCAATTTTTTATTCTTTATTTTGAAATACAGTCTCGCTAAGTTGCAAAGCCCCAGCCCTATTTTTTATTCTTTATTTTGAAACAGGGTCTCACTAAGTTGCCGAGGGCATCACTAAGTTGCTGAGGCTGGCTGTGAACCTGCGATCCTCCTGTCTCAACCCCCAAGTACTGGGATTACAAGCATGTGCCACCATGCCCAGCAGAACACACAAGTTTGAGAAGCCCTATTCTGGTATTTGTCCTCAAGCCTGTTCTCTCCCCAGTAAATATCTGCTTTTTAGCTGGGCATGGTTTCCTGTAATCACAGCAATTTGGGAGGCTAAGGCAGGAGGATCACAAGTTCAAGGTCAGTCTAGGCAACTTTGCAAGAGCCTATCTCAAAAATAAAAAATAAAAAGGGCTGGGGATGTAGCTCAGTATTTGGCTAGCATGTGTGTGGTCCTGGGCTCAATCCTCAGCACTGCAAAGCAAGCAAGCAAACAAACAAACAAACAAAAAAACAACAAAAACTAACTTCCTTCCTTCCTTCCTTCCTTCCTTCCTTCCTTCCTTCCTTTCTTCCTTCATTCCTTCCTTCCTTCTTTTGTGTGTGGTACTGGGGATTGAACCCAGGGGCATTCTACCTCTGAGCTACACCCCCAACCCTATTTTATTTTTATTTTGAAACAGGGTCTCACTAGGTTGATTAGAGTCTCACTACTTGCTGAGGCTGTCCTCGAACCTGCGATCCTCCTATCCCAGCCTCCAAGTACAGGGTTTACAGGCATGCGCCACCACGCCCGGCTTGTTTTCTTCATTTTGAGAACATGGCCAAGCCATGAACCCCAGCCCATCCCCCAAGCTGTCCTGACTCTTAACAGTTTTCTATGGCTCCCTCTTCCCTGAAGGTTAAGAAGAGTTTTATGTGTGAACTCTCACTGGTGTGGTTGCTGGGAAATACCAGCAGTAGAAACACCACCTTCTCTGGGGTAATGGCTATTTTCCAACAGAAGTGTCAGAGAGACAGTGACTTAAGGTGGTCACATGTTTTATAAGCAGCTGCCTGAGCTACAGAACAAAGCGTCTTGCATCTCTCCAAGCAAAGAAGGGCCTGCCTGCTTCCTGAAGAGGAACCTGCCAATTGAAAATAAGGAACCACACAGGGGCGTCCTCTCCCAGGAAGGCTGGCTATTGTTATCCCAGGCCAGGCAATGGTAGATTAGTGTTTTGAAGTAAAAAAATGGAAATCATATTAAAAAACTTCAGTGTATCCAATATCACCATCTATGAGGTGATATGAAGGAATAGTTGTCAATTTTGACAGGAGGCATCATGACATGATGACCACATAAGAAATGCCTATGGCTGTACGCATGCTCAGTGACATCTGCGGGAGCGAAATGACACGCCATCTGGGATTTGCTTTAAAATACGTTAGCAGAAACATAAGAAAAAATAGATAAGGCAAATGTGGCAAAATCTTGTTAATGAGTCTAGGTAATGGATACCATGATTTGAATATACTGTTCTCTAAACTTTGGTGGATGATTGACCATTTCCATAGTTTAAAAAAATAATTAAGGTTGGTGGTATAACTCAGTGGTAGAGCGATTACATAGCATGCCTGAGAACCTGGGTTCCATCTCCAGCATCAGGGAGAAAAACAATTAATGACCCTGTAAATAGTGTTAATAGACAAGCAGTGGACTGGGAGAAGACATTCAGAACACATGCACTAATAAAGGATTCCTATCTAAAATATATAAAGAATTCCCACTAAAAAAAAAAAAAGACGATTAGCTGGTCGTGGTGGCCCATGCCTGTTATTCCAGTACTTGAGAGGCTGAGACAGGAGGAACGCAGGTTTGAGGCCAGCCTCAACAACTTAGCAAGACCCTCAGCAATTTAGTGAGACCCTGTTTCAAAAATAAAAAATAAAAGAGCTAGGGGTGTAGCTCAGAGGTGTAGCCTCTGGGTTCAATCCCCAGTACCAAACAAACAAATAAATAATATGAAAAAAAGACCATCAATCCCATAGGAAAAAAAAAGCATTAAAGATTAGAATAAACAATTCCATTTCCAGAAGAAAACAATGGCAATATCCACACTGATGATCAGGAAAATATAAATTAAAACAAGACAACAAAGTATACATGCATGTTGGATTAGCAAACATTTGGAAGTCTGGCAATAGCAAGTCTTGGTGGAGAGGTGCAGTTTAAATTAATACATACATATAGAAAGCAATTTGTCAGTATCTGTTAGAAACATATATATCCCACAAGCAAGGATTCTACTTCTCAGAAACTCTTGGGCAAGTGCACAACACATTTACTTGAAGCATACACTTCACAGGCCATTACAAGCATTGTTTACAACAGCTAAAGCTGTTGTAAACAGCTTTACAGGCGTGGTGGTGCACACTTGTAATCCCAATACTTGGGAGGCTGAGACAGGAGGATCCGGGTTTGCGGCCAGCCCCAGCTACTTAGTGAGGCCCTCCACAACTTAGTGAGAGCCTGTTTCAAAATAAAGAATAAAAAATAGGGCTGGGAGTGTAGCTTGGAGGTAGAATGCCCCTGGGTTCAATCTCCAGTACTGAAAAAAAAAAAAAAAACAGGCCATTACAGCATTGTTTACAACAGCTAAAGCTGGAAAAATGGAGAGATAATTATTATGACATATTCATATAATATAGAAGCTAAAATGAATATATTTCATATATGAACATAATTATGGTTAATTTCTGAAACAATACTGAATGAGATAAAAACAAATTGCAAAAGAATGTGAAAGTTATACCATGCAAGCAAACGATTTTAAACACACAATATTTTTGGCTCTTACTGTATATGTGATAACAGTACAAAAATAATTAGAAGGGCCACAGAGCAATAGAGGGATAGTGTTTGTCTGAGGAAGGAGAGAAGGGAATAGGGATGACCTCAATTGTATCTGTAATGTTTCTGTTTTCTTTAGAAAAAAAAAATCTGAAATAGAAGCCGGGCGTGGTGGCGCACGCTTGTAATCCCAGTACTTTGGAAGGCGGAGACCGGAGGATCCAGGTTCGAGGCCAGCTTCAGGTCTCTCTCTCTCTCTCTCTTTCTCCCTGTCTGTCTGTCTGTCTCTCTCTCTCTCTCTCTCTCTCTCTACCTAGTGAGGCCCTCCGCAACTTCGTGAGACCCGGTTTCAAAATAAAGTATTAAAAATAGGGCCGGGGGTGTAGCACGGAGGTAGAATGCCCCTGGGTTCAATCCCCGGTACCGCAAAAAAAAAAAAAAAATCTGAAATATATCAAAAGAGTGACATTTGAATATCTATATGGGAGGTAGAGGGTGTTTATTATATTGTCATTCTCTGTACTCTTCTGCAAGTTTGAAATATTTCATAATTGAAAAAAATTTCTTGAGGTCCTAAAGTTCTTCCTTTCTAAATCTCTTCTTTTCAGAGCTCCTTGACTCAACTTCCACCTCTAGGAAAATGATGCCCCAATCTGATTTGCTGTCCTTTCTCTCCTCAGCAGCCATCTTTATCTCCACCCACTTAATGCATATTTCTTCTATTATGTCAAATTCATCATCTAAATCAATTCTCTCTATCCCTGTTGTCTCAAAATAGTTCTTTCTTTTAATTCCTGTTTCTGTCCAGAGCACACTCAATAAATGTTTACTTGCATTAGTCCCTTCAACTTTTACCTCTTCCCATTGGCTTCTCCATATATAGAACTACCAATTTATCTTCCAGAAATTCTGCTTTTTTTCCCCCAAAATGCTGTTTTTCCCTATTAAATTTTTTTTTTTTTTTGCAGTACCGGGGATTGAACGCCGGGGTGTTCTACCTCCGCGCTACACCCCCGGCCCTATTTTTTTATACTTTATTTTGAAACCAGGTCTCACGAAGTTGCGGAGGGCCTCACTAGGTAGAGAGAAAGAAAGAGAGAGAGAGAGAGAGAGAGAGAGAGAGAGAGAGCTGAGGTTGGCCGCGAACCCGGATCCTCCGGTCTCTGCCTCCCAAAGTACTGGGATTACAAGCGTGCGCCACCACGCCCAGTTAAATATTGTTTTACTTCAATTATTTTGAAGTAAGTACTACGGTGGCTCACTGCCAGCAGAAGGCAGTCCATAACCCTTAACCATTCGGTGCTACCACCATCTTTCTCCAGCTTTGTTGCTCACTGTCCCCTGTCCCTGAAGCGCCAGCCAGGCTGTGTGTCTTCGTGCATCTGTACAGTCCTCAGATGTTTCTGCCTGCCCACTGCCCAGACCACTGCTAGAATCATTCCCATAGCCTCACTTCGGTGCTGCTTCAGGCATGGGCAAAGCTCATTTTGTAAAACACAGGTCTGGAAGGCATATCCTCTCTACCTCCCTCTCCATTAATAATGAGCTCAAGTTGGGCATGGTGGCGCATGCCTGTAATCCCAGTACTTGGGAGGCTGAGATAGGAGGATCACAGGTTAGAGGCCAGCCTCAGCAACTTATGGAGGCCCTCAGCAACTTAGCAAGACTCTGCTTCAAAATAAAAAATAGAAAGGGCTGGGGGTGTAGCTCAGAGGTAGAATGCCCCTGGGTTCAATCCCCAGTACCAATTTTTTTTTTTTGCAGTACTGGGGGTTGAACCCAGGGGCATTCTACCTCTGAGCTACACCCCCAGCCTTATTTTTTTATTCTTTATTTTGAAACAGGCGCTCACTAAGTTGCAGAGAGCCTCACTGAGTAGCTGAGGCTGGCCACAAACCCGGATCCTCCTGTCTCAGCCTCCCAAATACTGGGATTCCAAAAATTTTTTTTAAATAATGAGCTCAATGGGGGCCAAGGGTGTAGCTCAGTGGGAGAGAACTTGTCTAGCATGTGTGAGACACTAGGTTCGATCCATAGCACCAAACAACAACAGAAAGAGCTCAGGTACTTGGCAGACCCAGGAAATGGAGGTGGGAGGAACAGGCATGGTTCCCCATAGAATATCTCGTGCACATACACCAAATCCATCTCACCCCCTTGTTTTTCTTTTTCCCAATTTTTCTTCCATGATATCAACTGTCCAGGAGGCTGGCCTCATGTCTGACTTACAGGGATGCAGGAAGCTCTTCTCTGACTGGCAAGAACTTGGTGAAAATGAGATTCCTTCAAGCATAATAATATTTTATCAATTCTAAGAGGCACATTTTCCATGCTTTAACATCTTTGAAATCAGGATGCATCTTACCACCAATGGAAAATTTTTTTCTTTCTTGGTGGTTATACAAAAATAAAAAGTACATCTAGTATTGATGATTTCTTAAACTTGATGAAATACAGTATACAGGAAGATATTTGAAATGCATATAAAATGCAAATAACAAGTTCTAATTATTTGAAATAAAGATTAAATATGAGATTAAAATGCAACTTGGAGCCCTGTTCTAGGCTTACATCATTCTGAGAACATGATGCCAGACAGTATTCCAGCACATTCCCTTACAAAAGCAGCACTGTCTACATACACAAGCCCCTATGAGCACAGACACCCAGCGGAAGATGCATCTTGATGCTCTCTCCATGAAGAACAACAAGAAGGAAACGAAAAGCCACGCAAACAGAAACACTGAGCGGAAAGTTCATAGGAAGGAAGCCACTGGCCAGCGGTGCCAGAGGTAACAGGTAAATTATCAAGAACACAGCCCTGTGCTTCCACCCCCGCCCCAGGCAAGACTGCCAGGCTCTGGTCAGCTCACCCATCATCCTTCCTGTGGCCTGAAAGCCAAAGGTTAGGTTACCCAGGTGTCGGCCCGTGCCGTGACAACACAAGTTGCATGACGGCTTGGTTTGCAATTCACTGCCGTGGTCATACTTCCCTTCCGTTCTTCCCACCTGCTTCCATATCACTACCTCCAGAGATTTAGACAACCCAGGCTCTTCCACTGCCCTCGGTCACCGCCTCATACTAACCCTTGGTGAAGCTGGGAGCCCCAACCTAGGCCACTGCCCACCTTATGCCTCGCTCACCCATTGTTCGCATGACTCCGGCAGTGCGATCCTGGGGCAGTAACAATCTGTGCTATCATGGGAGACTCTGAACACAGTATTCTGCTCCACTAATAATTCAATGTTAGGCAAGCATGGTAGCACATGCCTATAATCCCAGTATTTGGGAGGCTGAGACAGGAGGATTTCATGTTCGAGGCCAGCCTCAGCAACTTAGAGAGACCCTGTTTCAAAATAAAAATAGGGTGGGAGTGTGGCTTCAAGGTAGAATGCCCCTGGGTTCAATCCAAGGTACCCCCCCCTCATTCACTCATTCACTGTTATAATTGTAAAAGTAAGGAGCTCTGAGTAACTGAAGAAGGGGCAGAGAGGGGCTTGAAAACACACGTGTGTACACACCAGGACGTGCTTTTCTGGGCTTTGCTACATGGTGTTCTATCCTGCTTTTTCCTGCTCTTGACTGCTTTTGCAGCTGTAAATAGAACTGTCATCAATTCAGGCCCTGGGTGCTTGGGCAGGGGCTGGATGCAGACATCTTTTTCCTGCTAGGAGAGTAGCAAGGGAATCATGGGCTTCGTCCGAGGCGGGGCTGCATCAACGAGGCAGCAACGAGGCTGAGGTCGGGGAGCCGCAGTGTGAAAGCCTTTCTTTGGCGTCCCAAATGCATTTTTTCCCCTCTCCTGGCTCATCACGATGGAGGGAGGTCAGGGAATACTGTTGTGAGGTGCTTAGAGCGGGGTGGGAGGCTGCTGGATGTCCCTGCCTGACTGTGGGAAGAGGAATTGAAGAGGCGTGGAAGCCGTGCTTGCCCCAGGTGCTGCTCTGTGACCTTCACTCCCGTAGCTGCATCACTCCTGGGACTGTCATCTTGGCCAAAACCACACCGGGAGGAAGCTGCTGAGACAAAGGGGTGACCATGGAGCCAATTTCTATTCCTAGCCTGTGGCTGACCCTGGCAAGTAACCTTGATCAGGTCATTCCCTCCTCCCTAGGGAGACTGGATTGAATTCCAACCCATGTCCAGGAACTCCTGTGAAAATGCATGTGGAGATTCTTTTTTTGTACAGAGGATTGAACCCAGGGGCATTCTACCTCCAAGCTACACCCCCAGTCCAAGTTTTTATTTCTTATTTGGAAACAAGGTCTCACTAGGTTGCTGAGAACCTCACTAAGTTGTCAAGGCTGGCTTTGAACCTGGGATCCTCCTGTCTCGGCCTCCCAAGTACTGGGATTACAAGCATGTGCCACCACACCACGCTTAGAGATTCTGCAATCAAAAAAAAAAAAAAACCCTCATGTTTCCCAAATTTTGGGCTATAGGTTATGTTTTTTTATTTTTGCGGTACTGGGGATTGAACCCAGGGGCATTCTACCTCCAAGCTACACCCCCGCCCTATTTTTTAATTCTTTATTTTGAAACAGGGTCTCACGAAGTTGCGGAGGGCCTCACTAAGTAGCTGAGGCTGGCCGTGAACCCAGATCCTCAAGTCTCAGCCTCCCAAGTACTGGGATTACAAGCGTGTGCCACCATGCCTGGCTATAGGTCATGTTTTACATAAAACTGATGCCAATATTTCATAGACTTTCAAGTTAGGGAACCACTGATATAGGGGAAAACCCCTTGCTGGAAATAGAACTAGTTCACAACTTTAAATGACTTAAAACTACACTCCCTGAACATCCAATAGAATCCTCACCTTTACAGAATTAGCTTTCATCAACATCACTATGTTTTTGGTACTGGGGATTGTCTACCTCTGAGCTACATCCCCAGCCCTTTTTATATTTTGCTTTGAAACAGGGTCTCACTAGGTGCTGAGAGTCTCAATAAATTGCTGAGGCTGGTCTCGAACCTGTGATCCTCCTGTCTCAGCCTCCCAAGTACTGGGATTATAGGTGTGTGCCACTATTCCTGGCTTAACATCACGTTTTGACATTTGCTTATTTTTTTCTCCTTGGTGTATCGTGTTATTACCCCGTAGGACTATGAATATCTCAAATGCAAATCCTTGACTGGCGTATCTTTTTGTTCCCCCTGACTTCTAGCCCATCTCTGTCTGAAAGAAGGTCATATATTTGTTGGCTTAAAAACAGAGACAGAGAACAGAGGGAAGAAAATGAAGATTAAAACAACCGTTGAAATGATACAAATTATTGGTAATTTGCAACTGATTACTTAGTTGTTAATAGCTCCTCATCAATCAGTACTCTTTGAAAGACTGGTAGGTTGTTTAAAATGCAAAATCATGTTAATTTGAGCCTTGGCCTTGGTCAGAGCTGGCTCTGTAGTGGGCGGTAGCTTTCGATGACTCTGAAACACCATCTTCCTTTAATAACCTTGGCCTCTCTCTGATGAGCTAGTGGTGTCTTGGGTGGGCCCACTGTCAGAGATTTGATGTGTAGACCAAGGAGCTAATGAAGACTAAGGGCCCCCTGGGCTGGCATTGCTGCAGGTGCCAGCTAAATGGTTGCTTATGATGCCACTGCTTGGGGAACGATTAAGCCAAGGGTGGTTGGGAGTTTGCAGTTAAAAGTAAGGGCAATCACCGGGCATGGTGGCGCACGCTTGTAATCCCAGTACCAAAAATAAAAAAAGGAAGGGTGACACTTTTGGTTTGGTATCAGGCAATGGCCTCAGGTGCAGTCTGTCGGGAGCCATTTCTTTGACTTCTGGGTTATAGTTGGACACCGCCCTGAGAGGTACAAGTTCTGCCAGAGGGTGGATTGAGACCTATTGTGCTGTGTATTTAACAACAGGTGAATGTTCTCAGAGGAGAGACTTGACAGTTCTTTGATCCTAGAGGGAGAGGGACCCCCCCAGGGGCACAGGACCGGCAGGAGGGAGGTGGTCAGGGAACATTCTGTCTGCTCAGATAAATATTAACATTGTATGGTAAAAGGACTTTGTATCTATTTCTGATGCTCTAGGAAGATATATAAAGACTGGGCTGAATAAAGTCGAGGCTGCTGCAGTATTAACTGAGAGCCCTCCCGAAAATCTATCTTTTGTCTCTCTCTCTTTATTTTTCTTAATCCTCACTCCCTGTTTCAGGAACCGTTCGAAGCTTTCAGCTCTGCCGGCGGGTTCCGGCAGCAGTCCCTAGTCCAAGCATGCTTCCCTTAACCTCCCTATCCTGCTTTTTAGGCCCAGTGCCCAGGGTTGGAAAGGGTACCATTCATTAGAGAGGTTTGTGAATTTGAGGCTCTAAATGCCTGTCACTCTTTGTGTGGTGTGGTGTGTGTGTGTGTGTGTGTGTGTGTGTGTGTGTGTGTTACTGGGGATTGAACCCAGGGGCATTCTACCTCTGAGCTATACCCCCAGACCTATTTTTTATTCTTTATTTTGAAGCAGGGTCTCACTAAGTTGTAGAGGGCCTCACTAAGTAGCTGAGGCTGGCTGTGAACCTGCGATCCTCCTGTCTCAGCATCCCAAGTACTGGGATTATAAGGGTGCACCACTATGCCCACTATTTTCCCTTTTTTGTGTGTGTGGTACTGGGGATTGAACCCAGGGACATTCTACCTCCGAGCTATACCCACAGTCCTATTTTATTGTTTATTTTGAAACAGGGTCTCACTAAGTTGAGGAGGGCCTCACTAAGTTGCTGAGGCTGGCCTCGAACCTGCGATCCTCCTGTCTCAGCCTCCCAAGTACTGGGATTACAAGCTTGTGCCACCACACCTGGCACCATACCCACTCTTAAAAGTTGTTCCCACCAGCTGGGTGGCACACACCTCTAATCCCAATACT
The DNA here is from genome assembly GCA_004027185.1 of Glis glis. Taxonomy (NCBI): domain Eukaryota; kingdom Metazoa; phylum Chordata; class Mammalia; order Rodentia; family Gliridae; genus Glis; species Glis glis. The sequence continues at coordinate 17,417 of PVJS01011974.1, read as the reverse complement.
TGGGTGGCTGAGACAAGAGGATTGTGGGATCTAGGCTAGCCTTGGTAACGTAGCAAGACCCTGTTTCAAAGTAAAAAATAAAAAGGAGCCAGGCGTGATGGTGCACGTTTGTAATCCCAGTACTTGGGATGCTGAGACGGGAGGATCGCAGGTTCACAGTCAGCCTCAGCTACTTAGTGAGGCACTCTGCAACTTAGTGAGACCCTGTTTCAAAAATTAAAAATAAATAAATAAATAAATAAACAGGGCTAGGGTGTAGCTCAGAGGTAGAACACCCCCGAGTTCAATCCCCAGTAACACACACACACACACACACACACACACACACACACACACACACGGTTCCCACCCTGACTCCCTAACCCACCCCCAGTTTTTTTGTGATGGTTTTGTGTTTTGTTTTTTTAGTGCTGGGGATCCAACCCAGGGCCTTGCAGATGATAGGCAAGTGCTCTACCACTGAGCAATGCCCCAGCCTTTATCAGTTTTAAAATTAACCCACCCTGTGAGAAGTAATTCATAAGCTCTTTGGAGGGGTTTCCATGAGAACTGGGCAGGACTGCACCTTTTTCAGGTAACAGGGACAAGGACAGGCCTCCTGAAGGGGGTACAACATGTGGATGTCTCAATACTCTTAACTTCTGCTTAGGAAGATTCTGCCTCCTGTGAGGGGGAAAAATTGATTATGTTCGTTCTTTTCTTCTTGGTTGAGTTCCCAGTGTGGCTCTCCAGGGCGTTTTGTCCTTGGTGTCAGAGCCACCCAGACCTGGCCCTGGTGGCCTAGAGTCCTGCAGACTCCACAGTCTCCCTGCCCCTCCCAAGACAGCAGGAGTGGGGTGTGGGCTCCAGGGTGTGGCCTCCGGTGTCTGCTGCCCTCCTCCCATGGGGAGGTTTCAGCCAGTGCAACTATTGAGAAGCTACTGGAAGAAGGGGGTGGTGGACTCAAAGCCTTGAAATCAGATCTGTGCTTGTTTTTCTCTAAATCCAAATGGCTCCCACCCACTACCCAGCTGCTGGTGCCCTTTAAGTCAGCGGGCGCAGTGACCCTGGCAGGAGCTGCTGCTAGGAGGACAGGAGGAGCACAGCAGGCTCCATCCTCTGCTTGAGAGGTGCTCAGTTCTGTGTTGTTTTATTTTATTTTATTTTTAGTACTGGGGATGAACCCAGGGGCATTCTATGATTCTCCAAGCTATAGCTCAGTCCCTTTTTATTTTTTATTTATTTATTTATTTTTTGTGTGGTACTGGGGATTGAACGCAGGGGCGTTCTACCTCCGCGCTACGCCCCCGGCCCTATTTTTTTATACTTTATTTTGAGACCGGGTCTCACAAAGTTGCGGAGGGCCTCACTAAGTAGAGAGGGAGAGAAAGACGGGGGGAGAGAGAGAGATAGCGCACGCGCGCGTGTGCGCGAGCTGAGGCTGGCCTCGAACCTGGATCCTCCGGTCTCCGCCTCCCAAAGTACTGGGATTACAAGCGTGCGCCACCACGCCCGGCTTACTTTTTATTTTCAAAGGGTCTCGCTAAGTTGCTGAGACTGGCCTCAAACCTACCATACACCTGTCTCAGACTCCCAAATACTGGGATTACAGGCGTGTGCCACCACACTCGGTCTTACGTTCTAGATCAGTGTGAGCCCCCCCCCAAGCCATATTGAGCCCTGTCTTCAACTTCTTTTTTAACCACCAATTCCCACAGGCAGTGCACACAGTAGGCCTTCTAGAAATGCTGCTGACAGACTTGGGAGGAATTGGGAATAATGAGGCTTCTTTCGGTTCCAGTGTGGAGGGGTGAGTGTTAGGATCCTCATCCCCATCCTTAATGTTAAACCAAAAGCATAGAACAGAAGATCCAAGACCACCAACTCAGCTAAGGCAAGAGGCTTTATTAGCCGTGGTGGCTACCATTCTCCGGCAAAGGCAGAAACAGCAGCCCTTGTGTCTGCTCACAGTTCCCTTTTTATAGCAAGCAAGCCAGTTACAGAAGCAGAATTCGTGGGTTATGGTTTGAACCAACCAACCACAGAAATTCTTTTCTTATTTAGAATTAAGAGCGGGGACTGGGTTTGCGGGCTTTTTCTCTTTGCGGGCTTCTTCTCTTGGGCAGGACTGACCATTACCACAGGCAGCCCAGAACTAGGGAAATGACTCAGCAATTATGGAGACCAGATACAGGAATGTAAGGTATTTCTTTGTTAGCCTTTTTGTCAATACCACACTTAATTTCTTTAATACCTGCCAAGGAGCCAGGGCGGGTGTAGCCATTGCTCTGTGTTCCTTGCTAGGTTGCCAACTGTCATGCCCACTGGGACAGGGAACAGCTCCATACAGCAGGGTCTGTGGGTAGCAGGTGCCTCAGGACATTGGAGCAGGTGAGCCCCACCCATGTAACCACAGGCTTTCTTTCCTGTGGCCCCCTGGTTACCTGCCCCTCCTGACCATCTCCTGCCAAATAAAGAATAAAAAATAGGGCTGGGGGTGTAGATTGGAGGTAGAATGCTCCTGGATTCAATCTCTAGTATCAAGCAAAAAAAAAAAAAAAAAAAGGCCAGCCTCAGCAATTTAGCTAAATCCTCAGCACTTAGTGAGACCCTGTTCAAAAGAAAATTAAAAAACAGGACAGGGTATGTGGCTCAAAAGTAGAATGCCCCTGGGTTCAATCCCCAGTACCAACCAACCAACCAATGCTGAACCATATGTTTACAAATGGCTTAGGGGTGGGGGATGTAACTCAGTGACAAAGTGTGCACTTAGCATGTGTGAAGCTTTGGGCTCCATCCCCAGTGTGGGGGTGAGGGGGGTGAGGAGGGTGGGGGCAAGGGGGGTGAGGAGGGTGAGGGCGGTATAGATGGCCAATTTCTCTCTCTTTCTCCTTCCTTCCTTTCTTCTCTCTCTCTTTCTTCCTTTCTTTCCTCTTTTTTTAGGTACTGGGGAATGAACCCAGGGGTGCTTTACCACTGAGCTATATCCCCAGCCCTTTTTATTTTATTTTGAGACAGAGTCTTGCTAAGTTGCCCAGACTGCCCTCTAATTTGTGATCCTCCTGTTTCAGCCTCCTGAGTAGCAGGGATTACACGTGTGTGCTGCCACACCCATCTAGATGACCAATTTTATGTTATATATATTTTACCACAGTATTTAAAAAATTAAAAGCAAATAACAAACAAAACAAAGAAGAATATGCCACAGAGACAGAATTTGGTCCATAGGTCCTGTAGTGTTGACTATTTACCAACTGACCCTTTACAGAAAAAGTTTGTTGCTCCTGAACTCGCACACCCCAGAGTCCTACTGTGCCAACACTGCTTGGTGTTGACAGGAAGCCTAGCACCACACCTACCATTCATTCTCTTTGAACTCTGCCTCTTTCAAGAGTGCTCTGAGCTATAGTAATAAAAACAGCATGGTATTGGAACAAAAACAGATACATAGACCAATGGAACAGAATAGAAGATACAGAAACAAATCCACACACTTACAGACAATTGACTTTCATCAAAGGCGCCAAACACATACGTTGGAGAAATGACAGCCTTTTCAATAAATGGTATTGGGAAATCTGGTTATCCATCTGTAGAAAAATGAAATTAAATCCTTACTTCTCACCCTGCACAAGAGTCAACTCGAGTTGGATCAAAGACCTGAAAATTAGACCAGAGACTTTGAAATTACTAGAGGAGGGCATATGTCCAACACTCCAACATATAGGCACAGGTAGAAACTTCCTTAACAAGACTCCCAAAGCTCAGAAAATCAAAACAAGAATTAATAAATGGGATGGCATTAAACTAAAAAGTTTCTGCTCATCAAAGGAAACCCTCAAGTGTCTAAAGAGAGACCCTACAGAATAAGAGATCTTTGCCAGCTATTCCTCTGATAGAGAACTAATATCTAGAATATACAAAGTACTTAAAAGACTTAACACTAAAAATCAAATAACCCAATCAAGAAATGGGCAATTGAACTAAATAGACACTTCACAAAAGAAGAAATACAAATGGCCAATAAATATATGAAAAAAATGTTCAACATCATTAGCAATCAGGGAGATGCAAATCAAAACTACACTGAGATTCCATCTAACCCGAATCTGAATGGCAATCATCAAGAAGTCAAACAACAATAAATGCTGGAGAGGATGTGGGGAAATAGGAACTCTACACTGTTGGTAGAATTGCAAATTAGTATAGCCACTTTGGAGATCAGTGTGGAGATTCCTCAGAAAATTGGGAATGGATCCACCGTATGATCCAGCTATACCACTCCTGGGTATCTTTCCAAAGAGACTGAAATCAGAATATTATAGTAATATATGCATATTCATGTTTATAGCAGCACAATTCATAATAGCCAAATAAATTATGGAACCAACCTAAGTGTCTATTAACAGATGAATGGATTACAAAATTATGGGATATATACACAATGGAATTCTACTCATCAATAAAGGAGAACAAAATAATGTCATTTGCAGGAAAACGGATGGACCTGGAGAACATTATGTTAAGTGAGATTAGCCAGTCACAGAAAGTGAAGAGTCATATATTTTCTCTCATATGCAAAAGCTAGGGAGTAATTGGGACATAAGTAGGGACTTTAGATAACAGAGGAGAAGCTCTAGTGGAGCTAGGAAGGTGGAGGTGGTCTAGGGGAAGGGGGCGGAGGAGAAGGAGAATCAATGAAGGAATCACTTTCATAGACATTATGTTCATATGTGAGAATACGAATGTCAATCTCAAAATCCTGTATGGGGAAGGGGGGATGGGGAGGGAGCTGGGGAAAGCCCTCCAAGTGCTGTGTGCATGTATGTCAGTATCACTATGAACTACATTTTGATGTGAGACTATAATGCACCAATAAAAGTAAAAAAAAAAAAAAGAGCGCTCTGAACAGTGGAAATTTCAAACAAGGGCTGAGAGTGTAGCTCTGTGATGGAGCATGGGTGTAGCATGCAGGAGGCCCTGGGTTGAATTCCTGGCACCAAAACAACCGCCTCAATGAATTCACTCTCTGCATGCAGATGGAGGGGCCAGCGGGGGGCTGAAGTCCTTGGCCGTGCTCTCCAGTCAGTGTAAACCTGGGGCCACTTGCTTGGCAGGCCGGCCTGCAGCCTGTGTCCTGACTTTCCTGATTGTGCAATGATGATGAGAAATTTGGGCCTTGGAATGGAGGGAACTGAAAGAGGGGAATCTGACAGAGGCTCCCTGAACCAGTTGGCAGGGCGTCTCAGCAGGAAGGACCACTCTACCACAGGGGACATTGTTTAGGCTTAAGGAAATGTCTTCTCCCTTTCCGCATCGGTTGTATGAATGTGGGAGCAATAGAAGCTGGTTTCATGTGTTTTCATGTCACCTCTCAGCCCAAGTGGCAAGTTTTCTGAGGCCTGGCATGGGTCTCACCTTTTTTTTTTTTTTTTGCGGTACTGGGGATTGAACGCAGGGGCGTTCTACCTCCACGCTACACCCCCGGCCCTATTTTTTTATACTTTATTTTGAAACCGGGTTTCACGAAGTTGCGGAGGGCCTCACTAAGTAGAGAGAGAGAGAGAGACTGAGGCTGGCCTCGAACCCGGATCCTCCGGTCTCCACCTCCCAAAGTACCGGGATTACAAGCGTGCGCCACCACGCCCGGCTGGGTCTCACCTTTTATGTGTGTTTCTCTGAGCCGCACGCAATGAGCAATGTTCATATTCCTTTACTGCGGGTTTACCTGTTATGAGAGGCCCTGAATGGGTGCAAGCCTCCAGGGAGAATGTCTAGAAAACACGGGCCTCGGCATCTTACTAAGAATAGTGGCCATCTCTTTTCTTTCATCAAAATTCTCCCATTGCTCGTATAGTTTCAAAATAACCCTGATTATTTCCAAAATCCTCTCTGTATCCACAGAAAGCTCAGCAAATCACTGTCTGGCATCTTTCTGTTGTACAACACAGGCTACATGTAGGCAAGCTAGTTTAATTTTGTGTCTTAGTGTGGACTTTAGATTTACTGCAGGTAACCTGAGCCAGGAACACAATCAGGTTTCAGGCCCGTTTGATACTGGCTATTCTTAATTCTCATGTGAGTATAGGACTTCAGACTAAATGTTCTGTCTGTGGGATTGTGCTGTCCGTTGAACTTAGTAAATTAATCATTTTCTTCAGCCTTGAAGGAGAGTGGTAAAACTTGGAGTCATAGAATATTAATGTACAATTTTAGAATTAAATTTTTCTATAAATCAGTTGTGAACAATGGATTATTAAATGTCGACTTCCTAGTATAAGACTGCAAGAATAAAAGTAAGTTCTCCAGCTTAAAAATAAAAAAAGAAAACACGGGCCTCTCTCTGCCTTCCCCCACCCCCTAACAACCTCTCTCGCGGGAGGCCCCAGCACACCCTCAGGTGGGGGGGCCATCCTGGTGGACCGGACACCGAATCCGAATCCCGCACCTTCAGAGGCGGGCGCTTCCTGCACCTTCTGTGTTCAGGAAACATCGTGAGGGATAATTATTTCTCCCACTGACTCACACAGCATTTTTTCTGCCAAAGAATTCTGTCAGCCAAGCCTGGTCCTGCTGTTACCCCTGGTGAGGGAGCCTTCCTAAGTCCAGTCAGGGAGGGAGGGCCAGGCAGGAGGCCCACTGCCCTGCAGCTTGGGGTGGGGTCCAGACCTGACCCCAGGGGATGGGGCTGGTTGCGGGGAGGGGCCTTCCAGTGTGTGAGAAGCTGCTTCTAGAACACTCTCACCACTGGGCTGCCTTTCAGCCAGTCCCTGCGGGGCCAACGCTTGCCTTTCATTTTGTTGATTAGAGATTGTGTCCCTGAATAGAGCTTAATGTCCTCTGGAAATTATCTGTTCTTCTTTTTTCCCCCCTTTAAAAATTTTCTCCTGTTTTCTCCGTGTGCGTTAAATTGTCACTGTGTCCCTAACTGCTGAAGGTGGATAATAGGCCACCTGGAGGGGAGGGATGACCCTCACACACAGAGGGATGACCCTCTGAGGCCCACTGGGGAGGAGTGGGAGGGAGAGGCTCTGGGGGGCAGGAGGCCCGGAGGCATTCTCTCTCACGTCAGAGCATGGGGTGAGCCCTGGGGAGAGTGGGCAGCAGGGCATCGGGGTCAGAGCAGGAGAGCGGGGGAGGCTGCAAGCAAGGCAATGGGGAATGGCTGCAGAAGGGGACCTGAGGGGCTGGGATGGTTCTGAGCAGGGATTCAAAGAAGCTGACTGGTCTTGAGAAACCTGGGGCCTGAAGCTGGGAGGAGAAGACAGAGTGAACAAGACCGAGGTCTGCTTGTAAACTTCATGTGAGTAAGCTGTTAGCTTCAGCCTGCCTTCTGACCACGGCACTGCACCCCAGGCACCTCACATGGGTAGGAAGGTGTTAGGGTTTGGGTTTATTTATTTTTGTGGTACTGGGGATTGACCCAGGGGTGTTCAACCTCTGAGCTACACCCCCAGCCCTATGTTATTTTTATTTTGAAATGGGGTCTTGCTAAGTTATTGAGGCTGGCCTCAAACCTGCAATCCTCCTGCCTCAGCCTCCCCAGTACTGGGATTACTGGTATATATGCCACTGCACCCACCTATGGATTAGATTTAAAATGTCCCCAGACCTCATGTGGCAGACAAGGCAGCCATGTCTGGAGGTGGGACTTGGTGGCTGAGGAAGGGTCCCTGGGGGCGTGGCTTCCTGCTTGGCTCTCCCCTGCCGCCAAGAGCTGATAAAAAGCGTCCTCCTTCTCTTCTCTGCTCCCCATCATCATGCCCTGTGGACCTGTAGCCCCGCTCCTGCTTGGCAGCCAGTGTAAAATGGACTATATATGTATATATGGACTGAAATCTCCAGGTTCAGGAACAAATAAGTCTTCTTTCCTCCAAGTTGTGTGGTCCGGTGTTTGGAGCACGGCGGTAAGACTGCTGGCTAGAATGGGAAGTGTGCACGGCGCAATGTGAACGCGGTTGTCCCTCCAGCTGATCCATGCAATGTACACAGCCTCCTGCTGATGGGCAGAGGCTTCGCCTTCATAGGTGGGAAGAGCGCGTTGCACACGAGGAGCCAGGTAAAAGCAAGGCCCTTTTTGTGTGAGGAATGATAATTATACTAATCAATTCCATCTCCTCTAAGAAGCTGAGATATGTTGTAAATTACATAGTTACAGTTCTACCCTAATCCTCCTCAGCACCCCTTGCCTACAAAACAGCCAAACACCCAACAATCACTGTATGTAAGAGTCAACAAACATTTCTAGAATAGTTGCTACACACAAAGAAGTATTTTATGTATTACAGTTATACATTGCTTAAAGACCTGGGTAAGTTCTGAGAAATGTGTCCTTCATTGATTTCATCATTGTGCAAACCTCAGAGTACCCCTATGCAAACTAAGATGGCTACAACGTCATTAGGCCCTATGATCTCATGGGACTGATAAGGTAAAATAGAAGAAATAAAAATTGAGGTAAAAAGGAGACCAGACGGGAAGGGAAGAAGAATATAATTAAAAACCTAAAGTCCTAAGCTTGCCTTGCAGGCTTGCCTAGGACATGCCCAAAAGAGGCAAAACCCTTATCTTTAAGAACACAATGGACTAGCTTCACATCTGAAATTCCTGAGGCGATTAGTTTTTTTTAAAAAAAGAACTTCACCTTCCAGTAGAACTCCAAACGATCACACCTGTTGTTAAAAAGCCTACACTCAGCTGGCCACCCGCTGGCCATCAGACTCTTCATCTCCACTCGTCTCTGCTCCCGGAAGACCTGTCCTGAGGGAATCCACATCTTCTGCCCGCAAAAAAACTTCAAAAAAAGGAGGCATTTTCCCGCTGAGTACCTCTAACCAACCAACCCCCTTCCCATCTCCAGTGCCTATAAAAAGAGACTGTAAGAATTCGGGGCTGCTGCTCTCGCATCTTGAGGTGGCCCACGTTTCCCTAAACGTGTTTCCCTTTTCCTTGAATTAAACCTCTGTCTTTTCTCTGACTGGCACATGTTAAAATTCTTTTCTACACAGACCCAAGGACCCCAGGGGCCCTGAGGTGAGTTTCCCCTTCCCAGGCCAGGGAACTCCTTAGGACTCTCCATGGAGCTATCGAGCTCACCCTGACAGGGCCACCTGTGTATGCCACCGTTGTTGCCTGAAACATTATTACATAGTGCATGACTATATCATTTAATCTTCTCAATAACCCTGTAATCTATCAATGAATGAGCAGAGACTCCAGGAAGCTGACAGCGATCCAGAGATCACAGGACCAGAAGGAGTATGCGACCTAGGCTGTCCATGCTGAGCATATAATCTGACATGGCATCTAGTAATTTCTCCATAAACTTGAGTTGAATAAATGGATGCATCTGCAGGTCTTCAGATCAGGATTGCCTACTGCTTCATAAGCCTTAATTCCAGGGCCCAGACTCCAGCTACAGTCAGGGCCTACACATTCATCTTGGGGTGTTTTCTAAGACCCTAGTCTCATCCTCTGTCCTCTGCGCTTGCCTCCCTCCCAAGAAGGCATACAATGGAGGAGTTAATTCGACTTTGTGATGTACTAAGTATTTGACCGCCTGCTAGGGTGCCAAGCATTTTCTAGAATCTAGATGCTGAGGTTACAGGAAGGATCAACACAGACTGAAATCCCTGTCCTCAGGAGCTCACACTCTAGCCAGAGCTATGTGTTTTGTCCAGCAGATCAGCAATGGCTGACCCTTGGCGGTCCCTGTGTGGATTGGGAGGATGTGGAGAGGAAAGCTCAGCCTTATGCACCTCCTGCGCTCTGGGCCGCCTGTGCACACCAGAGCAGGCACCGACAGGGCTGCTGCTGACCCTCCTGACACGGCTGCCCGCCCTTGTGGCTCGGCAGTGCCGTCGCTCTGCCGGGGCCTCTTCCCTGGCTGTGGTTCCCATCCTGGATGGGTGTCTGAAAGTGCCTTTGCCTTGGGACCTGGAATGGAGACTAAGATCTCTCAAACCAGGAGCCAAAGTATGGCCTTGAAAAAATTCTTGTATTTTAATGAATTAACTGTTAATTACCACGTGGACTGAGGACTCCCGACGCTTTCTAGTCTCTGATTGGGTACCTTCCTCAGACATCACTACTTTCCTGCCAGTGCATAAAGAAAACCCTTACCCATCCTGGGACTTATTCCTTTGTGCTGGAGGGGGCTTGAGTTAGTTTCTATTACCTCTAACCAAATACGGCCTCATCACGAATGCAAACAAAAACCCAGAATTTCAATGAAGAGCAGGAGTAGCAGACCTACAGCTGCCCTGCTATTATCTGGTCTGGGAGTGACAAAGTCAAACTGGTTCCCTAGAGACCATTAATCACAGGATATCTCCCAGCCAAGGTGGAGGCCTAGGACTACCTACTGAATGCATAAATCTATCTGGATACCCCCAGATTCTCACCTTCCCCCCAAATCTATGCTCAGTACACCATCAGACTTTCTGATCCACACACATTTTTCTCCCTTGCTCCAGACCCTAGAGGGAAGAAAAGACTGTGGTAACAGTAAAAGAAGGAAGCCGGGCATGGTGGTGTACACCTATAATCCCAGTACTTGGGAGGCTGAGACAGGAGGATCGCAGGTCCGAGGCCAGCCTCAGCAATGTAGCGAGACTCTAAGCAACCTAGTGAGACCCTGTCTCAAAATAAAAAATAAAATAGGGCTGGGGGCATAGCTCAGAGGTAGAATGTCCCTGGGTTCAATCCCCAATACCACCAGAAAAAGAAAAAAAGAGGAAAGAAAGAACAAGAAGGAGAAAATGAAGTACCTGCTAAACCATGGTACAACAATGGAGTAGCGTCAGTATTGATCAAGGGTAGTTAATTGCACACTTAGCAAGAGTCAACTGCTGGGTCATATCCTGCTTGGAAAGACAGCTATAGTCCATTAAGAAGGATTGCGTATCTACTACAGAAAGTTCCTTACCTGACTACTTTTGCTCCACACCTGACTGGCTCCACCTGGCTCTGCAGGCCCCAGGTTTTCCTGGGAAACCTTCCCCAAGGCTAGGTGAGGGGATGGCCTCTCTGTTAGGGCTTTTCCTTTCAGCCACGGCCCAGCCATCGCTGAGTAGAGGCCAGGTGTCTAGCATAGTGCCTGACCCAGGGTAGATTCTCAGTATACACTTGTTCAACAGAAGACTGAATTCAGGCATGTAATACATCTACAGTCTTCTGTATCTACCTACACTTCTACAGGTAACCATATAACGTGTGTATCATCACACTGTACGCTTAGGAATGTGTGTTTAGGAGGCTGAGAGAGCAAATGGGGCTCAGGTGACCTTGACTAGCTAGAAATTCCAGGTTCCTCTATTTGTTTTGTTTGTTTGCGGTACCGGGGATTGAACCCAGGGGCATTCTACCTCCGGGCTACACCCCCAGCCCTATTTTTTATTCTTTATTTTGAAACAGGGTCTCACTAAGTTGCAGAGGGCCTCACTAAGTAGCTGAGACTGGTCACAAACCCGGATCTTCCTGTCTCAGCCTCCCAAGTACTGGGATTACAAGCGTGCACCACCACGCCCAGCTCCAGGTTCCTCTATTAAATAGGACCTACTAGTTAGGATTACCATTGACTTTATACAACAGAAAGCAAGGGTTTGTTGTCTCATGTAAAAGAATACCAGATGAATTCAGTCCTGCTGCATGGAGTTAGCAGCACCCCCGAGCTGCTTCTGGCTTTCTCCAGCACCATGCTTAACCCCGGTTTCTATCCCCAAGGCCACTCAGGGTCCAAGAGGACTGTGACATATCTGTCATAGGACTGCATCCCAGGAAGGGGGAGAGAAAAGCAGGCAACAAGAGGGTGACCTGCACATCTGAGTCACCTCTCTCTAAGTAGACTTCTTGAAATCTCCACGTAGCATAGCCTTTTCTATCACAGCAGCCAGGCACAGTTAAATGTAGGCTTCAGCAGGACACAATGCTCCAAATAGATGTGCAGTTTTATAATTAAGGGAAAGAAGAGAGCAGATCTCGCTCAGGGACTTGCGGACTCTGCTCCAGTCCCCTAGGCAAAACTGTCAGACAGCCCTCCCTCTCTTTGTAAGTTAAAAATCAATAGGTTTTGTTTGGAAGGCTGAGATGGGAAGATCGCAGATTTGAGGACAGCCTCAGCAGTGTAGCAAGCCTTTCAGCAACATAGTGAGACCCTGTTTCAAAAAAAAATAGTTAATTAATTAATTAAAAAAAAAGGCTGGATGTGTAGCTCGGAGGTAGAGTGCCCCTGGGTTCAATCCCCAGTACCAAAAAAAAAAAAAAAAAAAAAATCAATAGCTCTGCAGGCAGCTCCACTTCACTGCATATCATTGCCCTTGACTTGATGCAGGGGCTGGTAACTAATCCCTTTATCTCCATGGAGCACTCTAAGGATGGGGAGGTCCTCTCCCCACTTGTTTCTAGTTTGCACTCATTACAAAACCAGACCACATAGAGAGTTCAGTGTGGGCAAGCTGCAGAAAGGTATCAGGTGGGCATCTCACGAGGCTGGGTTGAAATGGGTGGATAGTTGTGTAGAGCACCATGCAATGCATTACAGCCCTGCTGCAGACGCCACAGCCTGGGTACTCCGCATCGCAAACCAGTCTCTGCAGCGTGCAGGGAATGCTCTGACAACCAGCAGGCCTGTGCACCGGCCTCGAGAACTAGGCGAAGAAGGAGAAACCCCATTCCCTTCACCCTCATCCCTGGAGGCAAACAGACCCCAATAGCCACTCCTGCAGCACCTTCCCCACAGATGTGGGCAAAAGATCCCATTACCTTGGACTCCCTGGTTAGTGCTTTCTCAAACAGCAGGTTGATTTCCGGCTTGGTTGGAAGGGTCTGAATGTAGGACAACTGGATGATAAAGGAAATGTGGGAAAGTGACAAGGAGCTCTGAGCTGGAGTCAGGCGCTGCCCCTTGTTTTCTGTGTTACTTTGCTAACACCCCCAAGGATCTATTTCCTCAGGCAAAATAGGAATGGTAACGACATCTTCTCACAGAGCTGCTTAGAGGATTAAACAAGATAATGTAGGCGAATGCACTTAGCATAGTGCCCAGAGCACAATAGATCCTCAATAAAAGACAGTTAAGTTTACATCTGAGAAAACAGAATGGAGATAGATGGCAGAGGCCATTGTGAAGGCTGGACCCCTGAACAAAGCTGCCTCTGAAATTAGAGAAATTTGCAACCCTGGCATCTTGGCTGGGGTCCCAGGAAGGGATGGGCACTCACTACAGCAAAACCAGCCCCAGCCTGAGACACCAGGCCCCAGGGGACTGGGCCTCTCCCCAGAGGAGGGCAGGCCTGGCTCAGGGAACCAATTCACATTTTGTCCTGGGGACACTGCACTTGGAAAAACATTATTGATTCTGTGGTTCCGGTTGCAAAGGGAGGAAGAAAGACCGAATTTCATTACATAAAGCATTTCTACCTACTGTATGTTCTATTTAAAGAGGCACTTGGTAATCCTTTTTCTTAGTGTCTCTTCTTAAAACAATCTTGGAGATAGCTTATCCCCATTTTACAAAGGCAGAACAGAGAGGAAATAACTGACTACCTACCATGTGGTTGACTTGCAAGCTTTGGAGTTTACGGCCCTCAGATTTCTTGCACATTGCTCAACTTCTCTACTGCGCCAGTGCCTGTCAGGGTCTCTCCGCTCATATACATACTGCTCCAATTGGTCACCCATGGTCACCAGCAGCTGGGGATGAGAGGTGAAATGTAAGTTTCCCAACCAAATCACAGGCAGGCCTGTGGCCAGCAAGTCCTGGAGCTGGATATTGGAACTCTTCCAGGACGCCTAGAAGCAGTGGAGGTGGCGGGGGGTGGGGGTGATGAACTGGCCAGATGCATCCTCAGTTTTCAGCACTTGAAAGAAATCCTGGCAGAGTGGGGCCGCAATGGGGCTGAGGGACAGAGGCAGAGACTGGAGGCAACTCCCAGGGCAAGATTAGGCTGCAAGTGCTTGAATGTTCCAAGACTTTATATACGCGCACACACACACACGTGTGTGTGTGTGTGTGTGTGTGTGTGTGTGTTTGGTACTTGGGATTGAACTCAGGAACCCAGGGGCATTATACCTCTGAGCCACATCCCCAGTTCTATTTTATTTTTTATTTCGAAGCAGGGTCTCACTAAGTTGCTGAGGCTGGTCTCGAACCTGCAATCCTTCTGTCTTAGCCTACCAAGTACTGGGATTACAGGTGTGTGCCACCACACTTGGCTAAGACTTTACATATATTAGCTCATTTTTTTATGCAAAGACTCTAGGAGGTGGTCTGATCATGTCCCTTTTTACAAGGGCTGGGACTTGAGCTCAGACAGTCCGGCTCCTGAATTCGGAATCTCCGCTATTGTCCCCTGGCTTCCTGCTTCCTCTCAGGACAGTCTGGAACATGTTGAGTCCCTTGAGATCAGTGGCTTAGGCTCTGGGGACTCGTACCCCTCACGAGGAGGCCTGGCCGGCTCCTGGACTGACTCTGGTCGGCCCGCTGGGGCCAGGGCCACAGCATGGCCGTTTGTCTCTGCTACCAGAGGGGACATTCTTGGCACGTGCCTTTCTGGATGGGTCAGTTTGCAGAGAATAGGACGTTTAGAGACCTTGTCACGAACAGCACAGAGAACATGGTGAACCTGCTAAGCCCGATTGCAGAGAGAAATGGAAGAGACAGGGCGGGTGGCTTCTCCTCGGTTGCAAAGCCAGCAGGCTCCTACAGTCAGCAGCCCCAAGGCCCAGGACTGACCTCAGGGTTTCTCAGATTCCAAAGAACACATCTTGGTTCTGTTTCCTATACTGGGTAGCAGCCCGCTCTGTTCACCGAGACAGAGCCCTTCTCTCTTCCAGAAAAATCCCAAGCAGCAGCTGCTCTGGATAACTTAAACTGCGTGGCCCAGCTCCATCAGGGCGTTCGGAGCCGGAGAGACCTGGAGCCTTCGGGATGATCCGATGATCCCGAGGGATGGTGTGCGTGCATCTGCGTGTTCACGGGCTGCGGGGGGGGGGGGTCTGGGGAGTCACAACCATCTATCATCAGTTTCTAAGACAGGCCCCAGCAAGCCCTTGCCGGGAGGTGTCCTTAATCAGCCGGGGAAGCAAAGCTGCCGAGTCATGACGTGACCCATGAGAGCCATGCGTCATGCTCTTCCTGTCCTCTGGCACCTCTGGTCTTTCCTAAGGCCTTTCCTCAGCCAGGTGCTTGGTGCGACCTGGACAGCAAGCAGGGCGGGAGGCCGGAGCCCCCAGGGCAGAGCATGCCATTTAGACACCCTTATACCACACCTGCAGGCTTCCAGGCCCAGACCAGGTGCCTGCCCCTCCTGTTGGGACTCTGCCAAATCTTTTGCAACATTTTAACACAGCCATTGAAACACCAGATGACAAAATTTCCCTTGGAGATTGAGAAATGATGATGGGGATGATGGCAGATGTTTGGAATTTGTGACAGTCACTTCCCAGGGCCTGGGACGAGGAGGTCAAGACCGCAGGATCCAGTCGCAGCTCACCCAAAGCACTTTGACTCTTCTTGGTTTTATACATTGAGGTTGGGAACAGATTTTATTTGAAAGAAGGCTTCTTTGCTTTAAAAAATGTTTTGACCGCCGGGCGTGGTGGCGCACACTTGTAATCCCAGTACTTTGGGAGGCGGAGACCGGAGGATCCAGGTTCACTACCAGCCTCAGCTCTCTCTCTCTCTCTCTCTCTCTCTCTCTGTCTCTCTGTCTACCTAGTGAGGCCCTCCGCAACTACATGAGACCCGGTTTCAAAATAAAGTATAAAAAAATAGGGCCGGGGGTGTAGCGCGGAGGTAGAATGCCCCTGGGTTCAATCCCCAGTACCGCAAAAACAATAAAAAAATAAAAAAATGTTTTGAGCCAGGTACAGTAGTGCACACCTGCAATCCCAGTGACTCCGGAGGCTGAGGCAGGAGGATCCTGCAGGTTTGAGGCCAGCCTGGGCAACCTAGTAAGACCCTGTCTCAAAATAAAAAAATAAAAGCCGGGCCGGGCGTGGTGGTGCACGATTGTAATCCCAGTACTTTGGGAGGCGGAGATCGGAGGATCCAGGTTCGAGGCCAGCCTCAGCTCTCTCTCTCTCTCTCTCTACTTAGTGAAGGCCCTCCGCAACTTTGTGAGACCCGGTTTCAAAATAAAGTATAAAAAATAGGGCCGGGGGTGTAGTGCGGAGGTAGAACGCCCCTGGGTTCAATCCCCGGTACCGCAAAGAAAAATAAATAAATAAATAAATAAAAGCCGGGCGTGGTGGCGCATGCTTGTAATCCCAGTACTTGGGAGGCTGAGACAAAAGGATTCCGAGTTCACGGTCAGCCTCAGCAACTTAGTGAGGCCCTCTGCAACTTAGTGAGACCCTGTTTCAAAATAAAGAATAAAATAGGGCCAGGGGTGTAGCTCAGAGGTAGAATGCCCTTGAGTTCAATTCCCAGTACCACAAAAAATAAAACAGGCTGGTGGTGTAGTTCAGTGATAGAGCACCTCTGGGTTCAATCCCCAGTATTGGGGGTGGGGGAGGACATTTTGAAAGCTCTCATCTCAATTATTGCCCCCCCCCGCTCAAATTAGGAACTATACAGTTCCAAAAGAGGAAAAATCAGAGAGGAAGAAGTAGTTTGCGGGGGGGGGGGTTGTTTGTTTGTTTTATGGTGCTGGAGATGGGACCTGGGGCCCGGTGCATCCTGGGCTCTACCACTGAGCTATACCCCTAGCCCTGAGAGGTATTCTTGAGTATGAGAAAAAGCTATAAAAGTCATGTGTGCCTCAGTAGGGCATCTGTCAAGGAGTCTGCCCATCAGCAGCACTCCCTGCATAGTTGTCCCTGAAAGAAAGAATCCTGAGCTGGGCGCAGTGGCCCACGCCCATAATCCTAGCACTTGGGAGGCTGAGAGAGGAGGATCACAGATTCCAGGCCAGCCTCAGCAACTCAGTGAGATTCTCAGCAACTTAGTGAGACAGTGTCTCAAAATTAAAAATTATAGTCAGGCGTGGTGGCAACACGCTTGTAATTTCAGTACTTGGGAAGCTGGAACAGGAGGATTTCAGGTTTGCGGCCAGCCTCAGCTACTTAGGCCCTCTGCGCTTAGTGAGACCCTGTTTCAAAATAAAGAATAAAAAATAGGGCTGAGGGTGTAGTTCAGAGGTAGAAGCTCCTGGGTTCAATCCCTAGTACCGCAAAAAAAAAAAAAAATTAAAAAATTTCAACCGACCGGGCGTGGTGGCGCACGCTTGTAATCCCAGTACTTTGGGAGGCGGAAACCGGAGGATCCGGGTTCACGGCCAGCCTCAGCTCTCTCTCTCTCTCTCCCTGTCTCTCTCTCTCTCTCTCTACTTAGTGAGGCCCTCTGCAACTTTGTGAGACCCGGTTTCAAAATAAAGGATTAAAAAAAAAAATAGGGCCGGGGGTGTAGCTCGGAGGTAAAATGCCCCTGGGTTCAA
>PVJS01011973.1:12600-44805 GCA_004027185.1 Glis glis | reverse complement strand
AGGATCCGGGTTCGCGGCCAGCCTCAGCTCTCTCTCTCTCTCTCTCTCTCCCTGTCTCTCTCTCTCTCTCTACTTAGTGAGGCCCTCTGCAACTTCATGAGACCCGGTTTCAAAATAAAGTATAAAAAATAGGGCCAGGGGTATAGCGCCAAGGTAGAACGCCCCTGGGTTTAATCCCCCGTACCGCAAAAAAAAAAAAAAGGCTATTGAATATCTAAGAAAGGATCACCCTCATAAATCCTGGTTTATTGAGTGATCATTTCTTTCATCCAGTATCTATACTTTTGTAAGGTGGTCTCATTTATCAAATAAGTACCAGTATCAATATAAATTAATTAAGTAACTAATTTACCAATTAATTCCTTAGGAATTAATGAAGTGAATAAAATTATTTTGTCATATTATGTAATTATTTTTGAGCATATACTTCTGAGAGTAATATTGGCTTTCTAGTTGTCTATAGCTTTGAAACATTTTCAAACCTTAATTTGAGAATATAATGAACCCAATAATGATTGTTTAGTTTTTTTTAATTTGGATTTATAGAGCAGTGGTATTATATATAAAATGCAGAATATGATAAATGGAATGTCAGCTAGAGCTCTTATATTTAATAATGAGTATAAAGACATGGCTTTATAAGTTAATGTTTTAGTAATTATTTCCAAGCTTATGTCCATTTATAAACTAGTAACTGTGCTTATTGAAATAGATGACTCCAGATTGATTAGTCTTTTTTGTCTGTTTATGTATGAGAGGAAAATATAGCCTTAATAGTAGGCCTTCTGTCTGGACAATACTTCCATGTCTGTATTTGTAAATACATAAGAAAGATTTACTTAGAAGATGATTTATCTTTAACAATATAAATATAAAGCAAAAGTACTAATTGCTTGATATGCTATTTTCTCCCATTTATAAACATCTGATGAATATTTTGTCATAATACTTTATACTGTATTTTATGGCCAAATATTAAATTATGGAACATATATGTTATGTTTCACTATGAGAAGGTTTAATGCTTCTGTGAAACAGTGTCCACATAGAGATTGTTTGAATAGGAGAGACTAACTGAACACCTTGAGTGGTCATCCTCCTAACAAGTGATCACTATGGAAAGATCTAACGAAGAATAAGATGAACCATTAAAGGTGTAAAGGCTCTTGATTGGCATGACAGGGACAAAAATTATTAATCTCAGTGTCCTTAGCATATGCTTTCCTATTCAATATATTCTTATAGCTTTCCTAAAACTGAATAAGGTCAAAATAAGAAGAAACAAAGGGAGAATATGTTTCAGACTGGGATTGAAGTTACAGAGGAGGGCTCTACAAAAATTGTGAAATAAACTGGGCGTGGTGGCGCACGCTTGTAATCCCAGTACTTTGGGAGGTGGAGACCGGAGGATCCAGGTTCGCGGCCAGCCTCAGTTCTCTCTCTCTCTCTCTTTCCCTGTTTCTCTCTCTCTCTCTCTCTCTCCTTAGTGAGGCCCTCCACAACTTCATGAGACCCGGTTTCAAAATAAAGTATAAAAATAGGGCCGGGGGTGTAGCGCGGAGGTGGAACGCCCCTGGGTTCAATCCCCGGTACCGCAAAAAAAAAAAAAATGTGAAATAAAAAAAATAAAATCGATAATGAGTCTTATGTGACCATTATCCCTGAGAAGGAAACATCACTATGTAGAGGAAATTGAGAGTGGATGAGATTTTGAGGGAAGTTTTAAAGATACTTTTCAGGAATTAAAATTGTTTTTATCCTGATTTCCATGTCCTCGGGGAATTGTTTAAAGGTTAAAATAAGTTGTAACTAAATTTTCTTTCTTTATTTGTGCTGTTTTAAAACTGTAGTATTTAAGGACTAGGTAAACTTGAATATCCAATTAACTTTTGGTTACATGTACTGATGTTTATACTAGAAACTAGGCACTTACTTCATTGAAAAGTACATTTTCAAAGGTGGGGGTAATAAGTTAACTTTTTTCCTAATTCTTAATTTTTTATATGAAAGCTATTTAATTAATGTAATTTATATATTAAAAATAAAGTTTATGTAAAAATTTTGCTTATAGCATTATATAAAACAAAATAATTATATGATGACAGAAAGTTAAAGTAATCAATTATACTCAAATGATTACAATGGAAACGTACTTTTACATTTACAAAATATTTCAAATAAGGTCAAATAAATAAAAGTCATTACAGATAAGGAGCTACAATAATATCTGTACCAATATGTGCCTGTCTTATGTAATCTATATGCCTATCTTATCTATCCATGTATCTACCCACTATCTATCCATGTATTTCTGTATGTTTATAACAGCAGTTTTTGAAAGTGAAAATATCTGAGAAAATCAGAATGTCTTATCATAAAGAAATAAGTACTATATAATTAATTCATAATATAAAACAATATAGAAGGCTTTGAAGAGTGGGTTAGGGGCTAGAGGTGTAGATCAGCAGTGCAGCACTAACCCGGCACTGATAAGGCCCTGGGATCAGTTCTTAGCACTGCGGAAAAAAAATGAGTAGAAAGTGGGTTAAAACCTTATGGATCTATCACGGCCATACTTGTGATTTGTTGCTAAATAAAAATAAAATTTTATAAGAGGGTATTAATATAATTCTATTTTAGTTTAACTTAGTTTGGTACTGGAGATTGAAGTACTCAGAGGTAGAGGCATTCTACCTCTGAGCTAGATCTCCAGCGCTATTTTATGTTTTATTTTGAAACAGGATCTCAATAAGTTTCTGAGACTGGCCTCAAACCTGCGATCATCCTGTCTCAGTGTCCCAAGTACTGGGGTTAAATTTTTATTGAAGAATAGTATGCATATATTTATGTTTTTAATATTTTCAATGATATACAATTGTATAAATGAAAACATATAAGAATATGAATAGTTTTAATTTCAGGGAGTTAGAACTTTAAGAAATGGCATGTTACTAATTTCTTTCCTTCTTTTCTAATTTTCATTTTTTGTTGTTGTTGTTGCTGCTGCCATTGTTGTTGTTGTACTAGTAATGGAGCCCAGGGCCTCACGGATGCTAGATAAATGTTCTATCTGCATTCTCAACCCCCAACTTATTTTTTAACTCCATAGAGTTTGGTTACAATAAATATTCTTTTAAAAAATTTATAAAATCAAGTTAAGACTGAGAGGGATTGACATATTTCAACAAGAAAAGTATTTGATTTAATTATAAGGATATTCAAGCTAAGTATTCATGTTCCAAATTTGAGCAATGCTAGCAATTCATAGTACCTTATAGCACCAAGGCAGTATATGTCTGTCATTAGTGGTTATATTATGAGCTTAAAGATGCCTTCCTTCCTTCCTGAGTGCGTGATTCTAATGAAATTATACTTTGGTTGAGGTCAAATTTTATGATTATCTAACTCTTTATAAAGACCAGACATTCTGTGCATGATGGAGATTGCAACTTCTAATATCTTGACAGTAATAGTCTTTCCTATTAAATACTGGAATTGTAGATAAAAGTCAATAAGAAAATAAGCTACATGTAGAAATTTACTATGTAAGTAGGGTGACCTTAAAATTTGTGGTCAGATTGTCTCTTTTGTTGTGTGCAAGCTTTTCAATTTGATGTCATCCCATTTATTGATTACCATTTTATTTCTTGAGCTTTAGGGGTTTTATTAAAGAAGTCTCTATCAGTGCCTACATGTTGGAGAGTTGATCTTATGTTTTCTTCTAGTAATTGCAGTTTCCAGTATAATTTCTAGGTCTTTATTACATCTTAAATTGACTTTTGTGCAGGGTGAGAAATAGGGGTCTAATTTCATTTTTCTACATAGGAATTTTACTCAACCTTAAAGAAGAACAAAATTATGTCATTTATGGGAAAATGGATGGAACTAGAGAATATTATGCTAAGTGAGAGCAATCAATCTTACAAAGTCAAGGCTCCTATGTTCTCTCATATGTGGAAGCTAGAGAGAAAATAGGAAACAAAAGAGACTTGAGTTAAATATGGAGACCAGTAGAATCCTGGGAAAGGATTGAGGGTGGAAAGTGGGGAGAAGAAGAAATGAAGCTTGAGGAAGGGAACAGTTCAAATAATGTTATGTCCATATATGAAGGTATCACTACCAATCACACTAATATTATATACAAAGAAGGAGGGAGGGGGACGTGCAGAAGGAAGCACACCTAGTGTACATGTGTGAACACATCACTTTGAATCTCACTATGATGGATAATTACAATGCACCAATAAAGGTATAAAAAGATTTGGTCAGGAAATGAAAGAGAGGTGGACCAATTTGTTTTTTTCTTTTTCTGTTGACAAGTGTGAGCATATATATGCCTTCTCAGATGCAAAGTTTAACATGCCGAAGTTCTTTTTTATTTCACCTCATCTTAGGGTTTCAGACAAGTTTTAAAGTTCTCTTGTGTTTTCTCCAGTGTTCTGACTCTGGGCAGCAACACTTTTTCTTTTTGTCGCAGTAAAATTTAAAATTAAGAATATCACATAGCCGGGCCTGGTGGCGCACGCTTGTAATCCCAGTACTTTGGGAGGCGGAGACCGGAGGATCCGGGTTCGCGGCCAGCCTCAGCTCTCTCGCTCTCTCTCTCTCTGTCTCTCTCTGTCTCTCTCTCTCTCTCCTTAATGAGGCCCTCTGCAACCTCGAGAGACCCAGTTTCAAAATAAAGCATAAAAAATAGGGCCGGGGGCGTAGCGCAGAGGTAGAACGCCTCTGCGTTCAATCCCCGGTACCGCAAAAAAAAAAAAAAAGGAATATCACATAGACTTTTTTTTTTTCTGTGCAAAGGTTTTGTAAGCACATAATTCCCTTTTTCTCTCCAATCTACAACTGATTCAAGGAATAAAACCAGAAGCAAATAGGCCAGTTCTGTGCTTATTGCACTACTATAGGTGGTAAAAGTTGACAAAAGAATAATGGCCCTGAAGATCATATTCAGGCAATTCTGGGAGACATAACCAACAAGATTCCCTGGTGAACTAAATGTCATGTTTGAGAACCAAGCCAAGCATCTCTCATCTCTCTGAGGACAACTCTAAGTTTTGATGGAATGCCAAAAGATGCCATAAGAGGAGAAGAAATCCTTGAAAGAAATTGATAAAGATTAACCAGGGATGAAATAGGAAAACCATAAGAGTAGTTTCTAGATTCAGTTTGAATAAAGTATATCAAAAGGGAAGAATCACAAACTAAATCAAATGCCACCCTTTAGGTCAATAAAGAAGAATGACCATCATGAAGATGAAGAATAATCAGTGGATTAAAAAACGTGCACATGTTGTGTACTTGTTAAGAACAGTTTTAACAATGAAGAAAACTAAACATCAGAAAGGAATGTGAGGAGATAACCAACCTTAACTCTAGGATCAGTATTATGAGATTTATGAGAAAAGAAAAAACAAAAATTGACAGAACTTAAGAGAGCTGCAGAGAACACAAATTCCTTAAAAAAAAAAACAAAATTTTTGTCAGGGAAAGTTATGGGAATGGTAAAAAAACAACTTGGGTATGAAAGACCATTTATGTTAGAAGGCAAAAGCAGAGTTTCAGGAACTGGGAAAGGATGGAAGAAGAAGACAGAACAAGGTAATTGAAAATAATTTGGATATTGGGAGCAAGGGATAAAGATGACCTAGAGGTCTGGGTCCTCTTTAATTGAGGGGTATAAAAGGATTATTAAAGACATGATAACCCTCTGAAATGGAGTTCTTTGAGCACACATATTTTAATACCACATATACACTCATATATGTCTTTCCACCTATTCCTTAGTCCCTATTTTCATCACAGCTGGATTCTGATCATTCTCTTTTTATAATGCCTGTCCCAGAAGCCAATCATCTTTCAAGTGCCCTATAGCTTTCCCAGAAGAGGGAATACATGTTACTTTCTCTCTGAGTGATTGCTTCTGATATGGCACTTTCTCACTGGTGCGGAGCCAAAGCCGAGGGAAATGGCTGTTTGTATTGTTCCCCCTTTGTGAGCCAAATGGAAAATAGCAGTGTTTTTAAACACCTGTTTTGAGATTTCTCTAGTTACAGGAAATAGTTGAGCATGATACAGATGAGCGGTGAGAACAAACTGAACCCTTAAAGAATAATAGAATGATACTCAACTGTGAAGCAAAATTAAAACAAACAAAAAAATTGCCTGGATCTTGTAGGAGCAGGTACACTGAATGTTAAATAAAACACTTCCTAAACTACTGAAGTTGCCTGCAGCCCTTGATGCCGTCTGTTACTTGGAGTGTGACTCTGTTTTCAGGCACATTGATCAGAATAAACATAGCTAGGTAAATTTCCTGTGACCCAATTAATCAAAATTTCCATAAGACCTTAAGGTAAGGTGTAGAGAGGAGAAAAGGATAGATTTTAACTACCTAGAAATTTCTAGGAGGCATCTATATACCCCACATATTTTCTGCAAATGAATTGAATGCTTTACAAATAAGAAGCACAATTTGAAAACCCATATGGATGTTGCTCTAATAAATACAATCAAAATATAACATAAAGCGTTTAATTTGTAGACAATTTTTCCAGTGTGTATTCTCACTAAAACCACATTTGAGAATCAGATATTTTCATATCATTAATATATATATATATGAATATATATATATATATATCATTCATATATATGCATGGTGATCCATGCCTATAATCCCAGTACTTGGGAGGCTAAGACAGGAGGATCACAGGTTTAAGGACAGTATCAACAACTTAGTGAGACTCTCATCAACTTATCAAAATCCTGTTTAAAAATAAAAATAAAATAGATCTAGAGGTGTAGCTCAGAGGTAGAACACCCCTGTGTTCAATCCCCAAAACCACATACACACACACACACACTCACACACACACACACACACACAAACATATACACACACAATATATACACACACACAGTATTGAGTTTTGAACCCAGAGGCATTCTACTTTTGAGCTACATCCCCAAACATTTTTATTTATATTTTTAAATGGGGTCTCAATAAAATACTGAGGCTGGCCTCAAACTCGGGATCCTCCTGTCTCAGCCTCCCAAGTAGTAAGATTATAGGTGTGCACCATCATGCCCAGCAGTAATCTTTAGAAACATCTACTTTTTTGCCATAACCTACTTTTATGACAGTTTA
This sequence comes from Glis glis, assembly GCA_004027185.1. Classification (NCBI taxonomy): domain Eukaryota; kingdom Metazoa; phylum Chordata; class Mammalia; order Rodentia; family Gliridae; genus Glis; species Glis glis. Next base: position 37,655 of record PVJS01011973.1, on the reverse strand, counting down.
AAAATGAATATTTAAAAAATGGAATGACTATTAAACAAGGGAATCCTTGGTCTTTGGTAGAAGGTTGCATCACCATTGACCATATATCATGAGCTAATCTTCCTTTGCCTCACTTTGGCCATTATTAATTTAACTTACATACTCTCCTGAATTTTTCAAAATATGGAACAAAGTAATTTATATCAAATCCTATTGTAGCATATGGATCCAATCACCCACAGCAGTCTTAAATTCATACAGAATGAACTACTGTTCACATCTCTGATTTCATCAGCTGCTTCCAAACCTTGCTGTGCTTCATGAACACAGACACCTAATCCCTATCCTAGACAGACCGAAGCAATTCCTTGGAGGAGCCTCATTATCTGGAAGACCCTCTAAATGATCCTAAAGTTGTAAAGCATTGGTTTATATGATGTGAAAATGTTTGTCAGGCATAAATGAACTTTCAGAAGAAAACACTTGATGCATGTAAGATAGCTTTCTTTGGTTGTTATTAATCAGCTCAAAATTATAATTATAAATTTTCAGATTTTAACAGCTCAGCCTGAATTAGTTGTTAAGTTGCATATTATCTGACAGTTGCTCTTGGTTGGCAGGATGGATTTCATGCAGTGTAGCATGAAGAGGGATGAAGAATATGAATAAGGAGACAGGGGTAGGAAAATCCTGTGTTTTCACAATTCTCTATGAAATAGGTCACTGTAAAAAAAGGGGTGCACCTAACATTCAGTGGCACCAGTGTTTGTTCAACTTCAGTATAATACAATTTTCAGATGAGAATAATGACCAGGATATCTAGGAAGGCTTACAGGTTGCAGAATTTCCTAAGGCTTGAACTAAAACGAAATTAATTATTGCAAGTGATTTCCCCTTAGTCTTGACCATGTTGTAGTTATTCTCAGTAATCAAAAATCACAACGTGTGATGGACCTCAGTAAATGGGGTCTAATGCTGCTGGCTAATTTGTCAGAAAACTAATGCCACATTCTTTTTGGCTGGGTTACAAGATATTCTTCTGATGAAGCAAGATGCATAGGAATCTGCACAGTGAGGCTGGATATAAGCCTGAAAGTTCACCATCCAAATCTATCTCCTATTGAAAACTCTGTAGTCCCATGGTAATTTCTGATGTCATTACAAGTGCTGTCCTCATCCTTATATTTTAAAATAAAAGCAGTCTTATGAGAAGTATATCACTTCACTATTTGTATGAATTAATTTATGAATGTGTCTGTTTGAGAGAAGAAATAAATAAGATTTGAGAACATGGTGGAAAATAGAACAAAATACCAAAAAGACAGAAAGAAAGCATCATTTTTATATCAATCCTTTCTCCTTGTTTTTTTTTCTTCCTTCCCTTGGTAAGCATCAATAATACTCATCTGTCTTCTTAGTAGTACAGTATAGATCTGGTCAATGCTATTGTCTAGGAACCTAATATTCAGATCCCTAAATAACATCAACATATGGTTTTCTATGTTCCCATCTCATTTATAATGATGATGTGTGATTTTTAGGAAACATTCTCCAAAAGAGATCTGGTGAACTGATTATCTCATAGACAAGAGCCTTATTTTATATTTCACTCTGTATATTTGGGTATTTTTGCTTGTCTAATATTTATAAAAAATAAAGTTCTTTCAGTAAAAGATACAATTAGTAATTTGACATTTTCTGTAGGATTAAAAAAACAAAAATAATGAAACTTCGTAAATGTTCTATACGCTGGACTTTGATTAAAATTTGTGAAATGGTGGACAAAGAGTGGCAAGCAAGACGGCACATGCCGTTCAACCCAGGAGCAGATATTTTTATCCAAACTAGCAGATTGTTTTCAGAAAGCAAGGCCCGGGCTGCTAGATCCTTGCTCTGTGTTCCGTACCATTCCAGGCAGGATCAGTGGATAATTGCTTCCCTCCCACATTCTCTAATCATGGGTGAGCTCTTTGCCTTATTGCAATTACTGTATGGATGAAAGGGTACAGCTAGCATCAGTCAGCTCCTTGAACAGGTAATGTGAGCCAGGGTAAGTGTTTGTTTCCTCAATTTGTCTCAGTAGTTTTGTATCTGTGACATAAAGCATCATTTTTTAAATCAAACTTCTGATTGGTTCTATGTAAATGGGGACAAGAATAAACCAGTAATAGTTTAAATCAACCATAATGTTTTACATTGGTATTTTTATTTTTATTTATTTTTATTTTATTTATTTATTTATTTATTTATTTTTTTTTTGCAGTACTGGGGATTGAACCCAGGGGCGTTCTACCTCCGCGCTACACCCCTGGCCCTATTTTTTATACTTTATTTTGAAACCGGGTCTCACAAAATTGCGGAGGGCCTCACTAGGTAGAGAGAGAGAAAGAGAGAGAGAGAGAGAGAGAGAGCTGAGGCTGGCTGCGAACCTGGATCCTCCGGTCTCTGCCTCCCAAAGTACTGGGATTATAAGCGTGCGCCACCACGCCCGGCCCCTACATTCGTATTTTTAAACTGAGTCCCAAAACTCATATTCAGATATGTCAAAGACTCTAAATTATACAATAGTTTAATTTCAAAATGCGTGGTTGGGTTTTTTATTAATTCTAAGGACTAATTTTGTGTTGGGACACAATGTAAAATAGAATGAAGGACTAAAGTTTGGGAACAGTGCTCTGATCAAATATTATTCTTGAAATACTTGAAGGACATATGATAATACTGATTTAGGAATAGGTGGGCATGGATTTTACTGTTTCTTGGAGCAGTTTTCTCAGTTTTAGGCTCCATGTGATCTACTGTAACTATTAAAATTCAAAATCTAAGATTATATATACATTTATTTCAAATACAAAATAGTCATCAAGACTCTTTCTTCAGTCAGTGATGTTGCTGGAGTCTGGTATTTAATGCTTTAAGTACATGGCCTTGTATGACAATACGAATCATTTGTACTGCTTCAATATTCCATGCCTTTTTTTCCATTTTGAGAAATTGCAGATTTCAAAAATAAGAGAAAAGTATCAAAAGTAACCAGTAAAAATAAGCTCAAGTAGTAAAAAATAATTTAAACAAATCAATTTTATTGTATATCTTAAACTATATAAGATGATTTATTTATTTATTGGTACATAGTAATCATACATCTTGATGAGTTTCAGGGTGGTAGAAGCATACATGCACACATCACTCAATTAGCCCTCCCCCAATTCCCACCCCCATTCCTTCCCCCTTCCCTCCTTCTCATGCTCAGCATAGTAGTTGACTTTGATAAGTTTGTGAATGTACATCCTGTGCATTAGGGTGTTTCCCTCTTCCCCCCTCCCATCTCTCTCAGTTAGGTCACCTTCTTTACTCATCTAAGGTTTTCTCCATCTTTGTCTGGAGTCCCTCCTATGCCCTTTGCTCCCTAGCTTCCGAACATTAGGAAGAACATCCAACTTTTCACTTTTCGTGACTGACTAATCTCACTTAGCATAATGTTCTCTAATTCCATCCATTTCCCTGCAAATGACGTAATTTTGTTCTTCTTTATGACTGTAAAATTCCATTGTGTACATATCCCATAGTTTTGTAATCCATTTATCTATTGATGGACATCTTGGCTGATTCCATAGTTTGGTAATTGTGAATTGTGTAGCTATAAACATAGATATGCATGCATTAGTCAGGTAGTTTGGTTTCCATTCTTTTGGATAAATACCTAGAAGTGGTATTGCTGGGTCATATGGTAGGTTCATTCCCAGTCTTCTGAGGATCCTCCACACTGTTTTCCAAAGTGGTTGCACTAATTTGCAATCCTACCAATAGTGTTTTAGAGTTCCTACTTTTCCACATCCTCGCCAGCATTTATTGTTGGTGTTTTTAATGATTGCCCTTCTAATTGGTGTTAGGTGAAATCTGAAGATGATGTTTTATATGCATGTAAAATGAAATGACTGCTGTACTCAAGCAATAACATTCCCATTTCACATAGTACCTTTGTGTGTGTGTATGTGCAGTAAAAGTTCCTAAAATCTATTCTTTTAGCAAATTTCCAGTACATAGTACAATATAATTAACTATAATCCTCAAGCTGCATATTAGATCTCTATGCTTAGCAATTGTATATAATTGAAATATCATCTCCTTTGACCTACATCTTCATAACCTCCATGCCTCTTGCCCCTCATAAACACCTTTCTATTCTACTTATGTGTATTTGAGGGATTTTGTTTTGTTTTGTTTTTTAGATTGAACATGTAATGAGATCACATGGCATTTTTCCTTCAGTGTCTAAATTATTTCACCTAGCATAAGGTCCTCTAGGTTTATCTATGTTGCTGAAAATGCCAAAGTCTTCTTCTTTTATAAGACTAGATAATATTCCAATATATTTACACTCACAGACACACACACACATGGAGAGAGCTCACAAGTTCTTTAGCCATTAATATATTGGAAGACATGACATTTTGGTTGTTTCATTTTCTTGGCTGTTTGAATAATGTTACAGTGGACATGGGTATAAGTACATCTTTGTGTGGTGGCTATCTGTTTTCCTTTGGCTCTATACTCATAAAGTAGATTGTTGGGTCATATAACAGTTCTATATTTAATTCCTTCTACAATGGCTGCACCAATCTACATTTCCACCAACCATACATTGGTTTATTTTCCTCCACATGCTTGTGAACATTTGTGTCTCTTGTCAGTTTTTATCTATGATGTAGGTTCTCATTTGATTTCTTTGCATATGTATATCCAGTTTTCCCAAAACCATTCATTGAAGGGACTGCTTTTCTACATTGCATCCTCTTGATGCTGTGGTAAAATATTAGTTAATTCCATACTCTTGGGCTTATTTCTAGGCTCCTTGTTTTGTTTTGTTAGCTTGTATGTCTACTTTTATGCCATCACACACTATTTTGATTAATATTGCTTCATAACATAATTTGAAATCACAAAGTGTGGTATCTCTAACTTTATTTTTCTATCTCAAGATAGTTTTGGCCAGTTTGGATCTTTTGTCATTCACTATATATTTTAGGATTGTTTTTCTATTTCTGTGAAAACTACCATTGGATTTTGATAGTCTGTATATCACTTTGGGAAGTATACATGTTTACCATTATTAATTCTTCCAACCCATGAACATGTGCCGTCTTTCCATTTATCTGTGCCTCCTTGCCTGCCTGCCTCCCTGCCTTCCTTTCTCTTGTACTGGGGATTAAACCCAGGGGCATACTACCACTGAGCTACGCTCTTAGCATTTTTATTTTTTACTTTGAAAAATGTTCTTGCTAAGTTATTGCAGGATGACCTTGAATCTGCCATTCTCCTATCTCTGCCTTCCAAGTACTGGAATTACATGCACCAGGTGTCTTCTTCAATTCTTTCATCAATGTTTTATAGATTCAGTATGTAGATCTTTCATCTTCTTAGTTAAATTTCTTCCTAAGTATTTTATTATTTTTGATAGATTGTAAATGGTACTGTTTATTTGATTTCCTTTCTGATATATCATTATTGGTGTGGAGAAGTACAACTCATTTTTATTTTGGTTTAGTGTTCTGCAGGCTTAATGACTTCATTTATTAGTTATAACAGCTTTTAGGGAAACCTCTGTGGTTTCCTACATGTGCAATAATGTAATAAGCAAACAGAGATAAAAAATATGTTAGAAACTTATGAACAATTGAATGCCAAAAATTGATAACCTAAAGGAAATTAATATATTCCTATAAACATACGGGCTACCAACACTGAATTAAGGAGAAACACAAAACTTGAACTTACTACTTACAAATAAAGACATTAAAGTAATCATCAGAAAATTCCAATCGAACCCCAAGTTCATATGATTTCACAAGTTTATTCTCTCAAACATTTAAGAATTAATGTGAGACTATAATGCACCAATAAAAGTATATAAAAAGAATTAATACCCATCCTTCCTAAAGTATTCCCAAGACCAGAAGTAGAAAGAATACTTTCAAACTCCTGTTAAGAGGCCAGCATCACCCTGATACTAAAACCATATAAAGATACCCCAAGAAAATAAAACTACTGGCCAATATCTCTAAAATCCTCAACAAATGCTAGGAAAATATATTCAACTAAACATCAAAACACAACACATAAATCCCATTTCTATATGGGATTTATCCATGAGACACAAGTTTGGTTTAACAGAAAAATGACTGTAATATACATTAACCGAATAAAAGATGAAAACCACATGATAATCTCTGTAGATACAAAAAAAAACACAACAATTTTTCAAAGTTCAAGACCTTTCATGACAGAAAATCTCATCAAGATAGGTATGTAAGAAAATTCCCTTGACATAATAAAAGCTATTCATGAAAAGCCCATAGTTAGTATCATAATCAATGGGGGAAAACTGAAAGTCTTTTCTCTAAGAGCTGGTACAAGGCAAAAATGCCCACTCTCACAACTACTATTTAACAGATTACTAAAGATAGTAGCAAGAGCAATCCAAATAAGAAAAATAAATAAGAGCATGCAAATTACAAAGGAAGAAAGAACAAACTAATCAATTTTAGTATCTATTGAATATACATTTTAAGTTACACAAATCATAATACATGAAAGTAAATATAACTATGGTATGATGCCTTTTTTAGGAAGTCACTGGAAATCATACCAGTGAAGATTTTTGCTAGCACATTAATAGTTTTAATTCATATGGTCAATGTAGTTTTCTTCATAATTTGAACATAATGCTTGAAGAAGCAACATTTTTATTCTTGAATATTTTTGCAACAACTTTAATTATAATCTTTCTTACTATTTTAATGACATAATATGAATTCAATATTTATTTATTTGTAATATACTTTTAAGGGTCCATTGTAATTTTACATCATGATGAGGTATATAGTATTAGGAACATACATGCACACAGTACTTGGTTTGTTTCCCTCTGGGCCCTACTCTACTCCCTCCCCTTCCCCATACATGTCATAAAGATTGGTATTGGTAATTTTGTATATGTACATAGCATTATTTGAAGTGTTGCCTTCATCTAGTCTCCTTTCCCCCTTCCCCTAAACTCCCTCCATCCCTCCATTGGAGTCTCTCCTCCTTTATTTGAAGTCACTTTTGTTACCCAATTTTTCTGTAGCTTCCACATATGAGAAAAAAACATACAACTGTTTGCACTATTTATAAAGATATTAATATGAGATTATGGCAAATGTATTTCAAGGATAAGTCTCATGATATGATGTTCATTAAAATTTTGATTCAAGCCGGGTGTGGTGGCACACGTTTTTAATCCCAGTACTTGGAAGGCTGAGACAGGAGGATCGCAGGTTTATGGCCAGCTTCAGCTACTTAGTGAAACCCTCCGCAACTTAGTGAGACCCTGTACCAAAATAAAGAATAAAATATAGGCTGGGGGTGCAGCTCGGAGGTACAATACTCCCGGGTTCAATCCCCAGTACTGCAAAAAATAAAATAAAAAATAAATAAAATTTTGATTTAAAATTTCAAAATCGTTTTAGTCTCTAGAAAAAATATTCTATATTTTGAATCTTTTAATCTTGCAAAATCATTCACATTTTAAATGACAGTGAATGCTAAAAGCTGAAATACATTTTTAAAACATGCGTGGAGGAATTATAGCTTATTTTTCAATATCAATTCTTCCAATGTTATTTGATGTTACTGTAATGCATTTATGCCTTGACATTTCAGGTAATCATCTATTTTCAGCAATTCAGAAAAAATCATTCTTTAAAAAATAAACAACTTGAACAGGTAATACATGATGATACAAACCTTTGTTTTAAAATTAATAGGATATATGCATTCATCCAAAATGTGTTTTAGTACAGGCATTAACTTAGTCTTTAACTCAGGTATTCAAAAATGTTGTCAGAATGGTATATTTGAATGATTACTATGATTTCCTAAGTGCAATGTTCTAAAATGTGCAGCAAATGATAAAACGTGTCCACTTTTCAGGCCTTGGAAAAATATTCCTCAAAATTTTGTTTTATTCTTTATTTATGTGTTATATTCTCATTGTTAAGGAATCTGCCTGACAGGGATTATCCACTATTCATTTAGGTAAATAAATAATATTTAGTTATATTTATTGAATTTCATTAAATTACATTGAGATGAGATCAATGTAATTTGTTATCTATCAAATATAGATGTTTAGCTTTTATTAAATGTTGGTGATTATGTGCAGCTAGTGATATTGCTCAGGATTTTTAAAATAAAAAATGCAAAATCCACCTACACAGAAATTTTAAGAATCTCACTTTTTCATTATTAAAGGTAAATAATTAGACTCGTGTTTTGAAAAAATCTGTTTTATTGCCAGGAGATTGGATAAATACACTAAAGTTTCAGTGCTTTCTTTCAGTTTTGTATCTCAACTTTTATATTTCTTTAATCACATGAAGATTTTCATTTCATAATTGTATTGCATATATGTTATCAGTTGTACTCATTATTCTTGTTACATTTATTACTGTTACTGCAGTGTGAATTTGATAGTATTCATTATGATGAGCTCATCAGAGTTCCTTGGTAACATGTAAGTAAGGGATTACCTATCTTTACAACTATGATGCCTTTTAAAATATCTTTTAAATAATTGTTGGAATAAATGAGATAAAACAAAAATACTGTTTGTCTATAAATAGCTAAAAGACTAAGGAAGCTTCTAAATTATTCTCTTCAGAAAATTTTTGAATGAAGTATTGAAATGCATACAAGTAGAACTCAACTCTGTCTCAATTCAGGAAAAAAAGCCATTGCCTAGTATTGATTTGATATAATGGTCATGCAAAAAAAAAAGTGAAGATATTTCTGAGTATATAAGAGATGGATAAAAAGGGGGAAAATTTTTAAAACTAACTAGAAGTGAATTCCACTCCCCTTAACTCTCTCATGTAGCAAAGGCAAATAATCCCTCAAGGAATCTTTATTTTGATATAAGGTCAGTGTTCATATGTCAGAAAATAGGATAAATAAATAGAATGTGCTATGTTTTAAGAGAGATAAGGAACATAAGACAGTTTTCAATAAAAATGATAATGAGGCTTGTTCATACAAAACTAAGAAGTCATCTGAAGAGAAATATATTTCTGCATTTATTGACATATGTAAAAAGATATTTCTTAACAAGAAATTCAGAGTTAAGAACACTGATATGTATAAGCGTAAGATGTTTACTGAGTAAATGTCTTTTTTTACCTTAAACATTTGCATTCAAAATCTTAGATTGATAAAGGAGACTTGTATTGAAAAGAAATGGAGTGCAGTTTACAGGCTTCCCCAAAATGTTCTGATTAGAGGAAAGCTAGTAAGATCTTAGGACAGTGTTGTGTGTCATCATGAATCAGGTGCCCACATTCTTGATGGGATGTTGGGATGAATTTGCACTGCAAATAACAAAATTTACTCCAAGATCTCATGCTTGCATTGCCCCTTCCAAGGTGATTATATATATAATCATATATATATTCTTTATACCTCTGTACTTTTAAAGAGGCCCCTGTAATTTGTACAGGTTTCATGGGTCACAAAACAGATTTGCCCATGCAGATATTGGAGCTTGGAATTCAGTAACAGGCAGAATTGGCAAACACACACACACACACACACACACACACACACACACACACACACACAATGTTGTCATCATTGTCAAGTGCTTAAGCTTCTCTTCCTTAGTGTTATTCTATCTCCATGTTAATAAAGCATTTTGAATCCATTTTCAAGGTGTTTTGCAGTATCTTTTCAGCCTCTCTGTAAGACAGAAAATGAGTTGCTGTAATTGCTTTCAGATCAGACTTAGAAATGCTCATCAGAAATTGTTCACACACAGTTGAATTTCAGCAGCACTGTTCTTACTCCCAGTGTTAGCAGGTCTTCAATAAGCCATGATTTTAAAAGAGTGTTTCTAACCTAGAGAAAAGCAATGTTACTTTGTAAGAGGTAAAATCTTGAGTTCATTAAATAAGAAGTAAATTTAACTTGTGATGCTAAATTATACTTTATATATGTTCAACAAATAGCAATTGATGGCTTTACTACCTCCTGCCAATGTGTGTGTGTGTGTGTGTGTGTGTGTGTGTGTGTGTGTGTGTGTTTTGGGGACTGAGGGCGTGAAGGGGAGAAGAACAAAGAGCAAACAGGAATAGATTACACAATAAAACAAGAGGAAATGTAGCAGAGAGAGTAGAGATGTTAGTTTTCCGCTGCGGGGGCAATTCAGATGCTGCTGTTATTTTTGTAGGGTTTCAGAGGTAAGTAAAGTCTAGTATGTCTCAGAATATGAATCCTTAGGTCTTTGCCCCCACAATCTTATTGCCGAATAGAATCTGCATAGAAATTTGAGAATCGTTTTGAACAAGGTCTTAAGGTGGGTCCAGGGAGTAAATCTACCCGGGTGTTAGTACCCGATGCTTTCCTCCCCAGCACATTTCATTCAGAGCCTTTTCATTGATCTGGATATTAAAATTAAGAAACGTGTTTTAGAATACAAGAAGGATGCTTTTCATCAATTCTTAAGAAGATTAATTATTTATAATGTTATAAATTAATGATTTGTGTGCATCCTCCTACATGAATTCTCAGCAGTTATTAATAGCTTACTCTGTGCATAATATACTTAGTATGAATTTTATACCGAAGGAGGGAAAACAGTAATAATCTCTGTATTGCTTCATTTACAAAATATGTATGGACATAGTTCTTTTCCAGTGACATGATATGGGACTCATTATTATACAATATGCCAGTGATCCATATTTTGTACTTAGCTCTCTGCTATTTACTATATATTGTACATATTTGTGTTAAGTTTGAACTGAGCACATGTTTCCTAGAGGTATTGTACATTCCCACATTCATCTGTGTGCATAGGGTTCCTTTGTGAGCATCTGTTACATATAAACGATTGCTATAAATGCGTGTGGCCCTTTGTGAGCATTTATTACATATAAACAATTGCTGTAAATGGGTGTGGCCCTCAGATGGTCTTTCTTCATCTCTAGAGGAGAGATGCTCCTGTATGTTTAATTCTTTTCTAGGGTTTGAATATTTGCTTCCTTCCTAATTTGCATATTGAAATCCTAAAGCTCAAGGTGATGTTATTAGGAGTGGTGCATTTGGGAGATGAGGAAGCCATAGGGCAGAGCCCTTGTGAATGTAATTACTGTCCTTGTGAAAAATGCCCAAGAGAATTTGTGTGCCACTTCGACCATGAGGACACAAGCAAAAGAAGCATTCTGTGAATGAGGGAGTGCCCTCTCTGTAGACACCGAATTTTCCAGTGCCTGGTTTTTGGGTTTCCTGGGGTCAAAATTGTGCAAAAAAAATTCCATTGTGTATAAGCTACCCAGTATATTGTATTTTATCAGCCCAAACAGACCAAGACATTCCTCTAATGTTTTGCATTACCCATTATATAATTTTCTTACACTATCTTTAATTATAGACTTGTGTGTTATTTCTATGATTGATTGATTATAAATGGACAAAAAAGAAGCTCCATCTTACTTATCTTTGTATCCATTTTCAACCCATTCTCACTCTTCTTCCCACTAATTTACTTTTGACTAAAAATAATGATGCTACTTAATATTACAACACTACCTAAAATTTAAGTCATGTATTTTAGCATTTGGTCTTTTATCCATCATTTGGTTATTCTTTATAACTCAAATCTATGCATGTAATTCCAGTATTTGAGAGGTTAAGACAAGAGGATTGCAGGTTCAAGACCAGGCTCAGCAACATAGTGAGACTCCCTGCAACCTACTGAGACCCTGTTTAAAAAAAATGGCTGAGGGTGTAGCTTGAGGGTAGAGTGCCCCTGGCTCAGTACAAAGTACCACCAAAAAAAGGTCTATGCATCATATAAGTATTCCCATTTTTCATATATGAAGAGTTAAGGACACTCAATGAGGTTAAATGATGTAATCAAATTTACCAAACTGGAACATAAATGAGCAACATTTTCAACTACAAATCCACTAATACCAAGAAATCTCCTGAAATCTACATATTCTGTCAAAAATACTATAAATTTAAGAATATTTAACAATTATTATCCTTGCAAATCAGTCATTTTGACTTTAATAACACTTAAATGGAAAGAAAAAGTAGTAGTAAATTCAAATAGTAATATATTATTCTATGTATGATGATTATCTGTCTAGAGAGAAAGGATTAGTATTTTGTTTTGAAATCCTTTCACATGCTTTAATTTTAATACCTTACTTGAAGATGTGGATGGACAAGGATCTATTTAGTTAATTGAGGACTATTTTCCTTGGTCTATCATGTCATTAATTATTCAATAATGATCTATTATACACTACTCACAATGCATTTGTGCCTGTTATTCAGATTTATACATAATTTATCATTCCTTGAGAAAAGCACATCAGTTTAAAGCATATTACTTATTTTCTATCTTCTTTAAGGGAGTAGGACATTAATAAATGGAAATATGCAAAATATATAATACATTATTCTTTAAGCATTTAGTTTAAAGACTTTTTCCATGCATAGACACTCATAAGTACCACCTACATTGAAACTGGAACATGGCCAGCACCCCAAAAAGTTCCCCAGTGCTCCGTCCTTGACAGAAGTAATGTATATTCTGTCTCCTGTGACCATAAATTAGCTTTATCTGTTTTTGAACTTTAAATAAATGGAATCATACAGCACATTTTTATTTCTCAACTAATATCTGTGATAACGATCAATTTGTCATATATTACATTTTTTATCATCGCTTATATATTGTTTTCTAGTTTTTGGCCTTTAGGAATAAAGTTGACATAAAAATTCTTAAACATGTCTTTCAATAAACACATGGGCCTCATTTTTGTATATATCTCCATCAACAGAATTGCTGAATCATAGAGAAAACATAAAACTAAATTATAATTCGATATTTTAATGGAAGTCCTATTATGTTCAAGGATAAGCAAACAATGCTCAGAACCATACTGAAAACTTCTTTAGATTTGGATATTATCAGTTTCATAGTAATACTTGGATAAAATAGACAAACCTTTCTTTTTCTCTCAGAGTATAGAACACAAAATACTTCACGTCTGTTTAGCAATATATGTGTGGGTCTTTCTCCCACCAACACCAACTATTTCTTCAGGGAACACCAGCTGGGTGTCTTGTAATTCGATTCAATTCTGACTCTATATACTTGGAGTTAAAGTCAGATCCCACAGGTTAAAGGCTTAGTTACACAAGACTGTACCCAGTTGAGGTGCCAGCCTCAAATAGTAGATTGTCACCTATACTTCTGACTAATTGTTGTAAGTCAGAATTCCCACTACTCTCTCCTTGGGTCCAATTAATTTGGTGTCATGCTGGTTTACAATAAAGGATATTACAGAGGATACAAATGGACAGCCAGATGATGGGGTGCATTGGGAAAGGTATGCAGAAAAGGGTGTGGATCTTCCATGCCTTTACCTGGTTTACCACCTCCAGCACCTCCAGAAACTTTCAGGTGTTCAACAGTTCAGAAACTCTCCAATCTTTAATGGAGAGTTTTCATACATGGACACTAGTCATGTTGATAAACTTAACCTTCAGCCTTTCTCTCCTCCTCTGAGGTTGGGGCTGAAGTTGAAAGTTCCAACCCTCTAATCATATGGTTGTTTCTTCTGGGATCCACCCCCTTATTGAGGCAAAACAAAAGCCCACCAAGAGTGGCCTCATTTTTTAAAAAAAAGTTATTGATAACACACAGGAAAATTCAAGGGATTTAGGACCTCTGTCAGTGCAACATCACAGAGCATTTCATGTAGAGTGGCCTGTGTTTGTCAGACACTTAGGTCTGCATGTGGCATTGGAATGGTAGCATATTCATGTGAGATTTGACTGAGAAGGTCACCACATATCACGACTTATTCTCACCAGGAAAGTCATCTTTCAGGATCTCAGTCACAACAAAGGCACCTCCCAAGGTGTTGCCTTGGTTCTAGCTGAAGTGGTCTTGTAAGAAAAAAAAAAAGCAAGGTCAACTGCTGCTGATGGAGGTGCAATGAGGCATATGACTGGTGAGTTTCCTAGTCTACCAACAACTACAATGGAAGTGAGACTGATCGACCTTGGGAATTGGAAAGGAATGTCGAAAAGCCAGGGTGCTTGTATGCAAAGAGATTAGATAAATGATAGTGGATACTTTAGCAGCTGGGACAGATGTTTGCACAAAGATTTAAGTATCTTAAGTGAAAGCTCAAGAACAGTCTGAGGTAAAGAGTCACCTATAAGCCAGGGTCCTTAATGCTGTAGGCTAATGTTTTGCCTGATAGTAAAAATTCAACTTTAAAAAATTACATATTTTAAAGAAAATGCTGAGGAGAAAATGATGAGAAAGGCTAGCAATCCATAATGGAGATTAATTTTTGAATTGAATAGTATTTACCCAAAATGAAAATTTTAAATTGTCTGCTCATCTAACTATAATTGATATTTGCTATTTATATACACTTTTAAAAGAATCTAGTATTTCTTTTTATTCTTTCCTTATTCCCTTTCCTGTGTTTATTTAGGTTTTTTTAACTTTCATGATATGTAACTGTATTTTTAATTTTAGACCAAATATAAGTTGAGCCTCCCAGTATAATTATATATAATTGGCGAAAAGCCCAGTTGTCATATGCAAGGATGATTTAGAGGGCAATAAATGACAAAGTAAAATGTGCACATCTTTTAAATAAATGAAGAGTCTTTAAAATACATGGAATAGGAATTAACTGATGACTGCAAAGTCTTAAACTGAGTAGAAAATTCCATGTTGGAGAATTCCTCCACAGGCATATTTATAACCTTAAATCACTCAAAATTTTGGTATCACAGTATATACCTATAGAAGGACTTAAAATATCTTTGATCCTGTCCAGGCAATCAGGAATATAAGAAACACACATTAACTTTTTTCCCTACTCCCTGAAGGGAAGGTCACCACATGTCACAATTTATTCTCTCTAGGAAAGTCTTCTTTCAGAATCCCAGTCAGACCAAAGGACATTGAAGCTTGTATGTGTGCCACTTACTTCTTTTTTACTGAACATTTTGTTATGGAAGTTTTCAAACATACAAAAAAAATTGGAATCATTATAAAATGATGTCTTATACACTGTCAATCCAAATATTACTAAAGTCTTTATCAGTGTATCCTGACCTTTATAATCCATCGTATATTCATATCCTTTATATTTCAAAGTAAGTAATGTAAAAATGAACTTCTGAATTATGCATACCACATGCCATAATTAAGCTTATTCTATGTTATGCCCACTTATTCAAACTCAAATTTTCATGAATTATAGAATACTTATATCAAAGCACTAATGTACTACTAGTCTATGCTGAATCAATAGCAAACACTTCTACAGAATACAAATTATGTGTTCTTACCTGGCCAATAATTCTTTGTGTGTGCATGTGTGGGGGAGACATCAGAGATTAAACCCAGGTGTTCTTTACCACTGAGCTATACCCCCAAGCCCCCCTTTTTTTGGTACTGGAGATTGAACCCAGAGGTATTCTACCTCTGAACTTTTTATTTTTTATTTTGAAACAGTATCTTGCTAAATTGCTGAGGCTGGCCTTGAACCTGAGATCCTCCTGTTTCAGCCTCCCAAGTACTGAGATTACAGGCATGCACCACCACGTCCAACTAGCCTGTTTTAATTTTTGAGATAGGATCTTGCTAACTTGTAGAAGCTGGCCTCAAACTCATGCCTCAACCTCTGAGTCTCTGGGAATACAAGGATGAGCCACTGTGTCCAGTGTCTTTAAATAACTACACAATACTTCTAATTTTCAAATTACTTTGGTAGCCGGGTTTGGTGGCACACGCTTGTAATCCCAGTACTTGGGAGGCTGAGACAGGAGGATCTGGGTTCGCGGCCAGCCTCAGCTACTTAGTGAGGCCCTCCAGAACTTAGCGAGACCCTGTTTCAAAATAAAGAATAAAAAATAGGGCTGGGGGTGTAGCTTGGAGGTAAAATGCCCCTGGATTCAATCCCCAGTGCCACAAAAAAAAATCACTTTGGTAATTTTTCTGTCCCATTTCAGTCTCTGAATCATCTTATGATTGGTTTCTCGCCCCCATTTTATAGCTTCAACTCAGAGAACACCTAAGGCATAATAGCACAAACTTAAATCTTTTCTTCTGATTCCAAATTCTGTGCTCTTTCATTAAACTCTACTGTCACTACAATTTTTCTGTAGTGGATTAAAAATAAAATCCAGTAAATGTGATATCTATTTCCCATGTTATTCTGTGTAAAATCCATTCACACTCTTCATCTTAATTTGATCACCCATTCATATTTCTACTATAATGGTCTATAGAGCTTACTGGAAAATGCTTGAAATTTCCCATACAAGAATTACTTTTTAAGTACTCTATAAAGTAGCTTCATTAATGAGCATGCTGCTTAGAATTACCAGGTATTCTCTGCCAAGCTTTTTTTTTTTCCAAATCACCCTTTCCCCACAGAACACACTGTTTTTTGGATACTGTAGATACGCTGTCATATTTGTAAAGTTAAGGGAAGACTTTTTTTTTAAAGAACACGAGCAGAGTTTAAAAAGCTAGCATATTTTTTTCCAGTGTGAAGTAGCACCAGCATTAGGAAAAATCTACTTTTATCAGGGTCTGGAAACTTCTCTGCCACAGAATAAGTCAAACATCCAAACATACCATCAAAGAAATAATGAAGTTGCTATCAGTCTTTGGTACATGCCAGGGAGGCAAGCCACAGTCTGTCTTCTAGAAAATACCACATAGAAACTTCAGAGAGGAGTATTTCTGGCAATCCCAAAAGACAAGGAAGTCATTCCTCCTAAATTTCACCGGAATGTAAATTTGTTAGGAGAAAATAAAAGGAAAACAATTCCAATAATTCCAAGAGTTTTTCTAGGCTATAGAGCTAGGAGCGGGATCACTGGGTCAGAGGTGGCACACCAGAGGTTTTATGAATATTCAGTTTTAAAGGGAAGGTCAAACTGTTTCTTAAAGGGTTTGCATGGTTTTAAAATCCCTGCCAGCAGTAAATAATTGTTCTAATTTGCCACATTCTTGGTATCACTTGATGTTATCATATAGTAAGAAAATTATCAATCTCTTCATAAGTATGGCATAGCTATACCGTTTTCTGGCTCTATTTTGCATTTCCTACTATATATGTGTAAGTTTATTAATTTAGGGACATAAATGTATGCCATATAAAACAAGCTCTTTAAGAAGACATGCACACTTAGCAACCATATTGCTTACATATGGAATACATTGAAGCAACAAAATACTTAAGAACAGACTTTGCAGCCACATGACATAGGTATGAGTCATGCCTCCATCTCTTACTGCAACAGTGGACTTGGGAACGTAGTTAATCTGTCTGAACCTCATTTACCCAGTCCTTAAAATGCGTATGGCAACATACAAAGTTCATACACTTACTGTGATAATTATGGTGTTATCATATAAAAAATACTCTGGGGTGTGGTGGTGCATGCCTGTAAGCCCAGTACCTCAGAAGCTGAGGCAGGAGGATCACAAATTTGAGGCCATCCACAGTATACATTAGCAAGACCTTCAGCAACTTAGACCGTGTTTCAAAATAAAAAATAAAAAGGGCTGGTGTTTAGCTTGGCAGTAGAATGTCCCTGGGTTCAGTCCCTAGTATCCCCCTGCCAAAAAAAGTATGTTTAGCTAGTAGTACACAATGTATAAGAATTGGCAAGGAATATTGTTTTATTAGCACCTCATTGTCTAATATCACAATGGAATAGTTGCAACAAGGAACCTTAGAAGAAATAAGTTAGAGATATTCTGATTTTCTCCAAATATTTCTGGTACCAAAGCCTGGAAATAAGGATATAGAGGCTGGGTGTGGGGATGCATGCCCATAATCACAGTACTTGGGAAGCTGAGACAGGTAGGTCACAGGTTCGAGACCAGCCTCAGGAAATTAGTGAGACCCTGTTTCAAAAAATGAAAAAGGGTTGGGGGTATAGCTCAGAGGTAGAATACCTCTTTGTTCAATCCCCAGTACAAAAAAAAAGGATATTAGGAAATTGAAGGCTACTATTGTAGAAGGCTTTGCTGCATCTTGACTTCCAGCTCAATTGTTTGTATACTGATCACCCATTAATAAGGCAAAAAGAAATGACAATCATAACTGTGTTTAAATCTTGTTTTTACTCTTTACAATATCTTAAGATATTAAAGATCATATTTAGACACTAGTTCATTTGTATATTGTTGAGATTATCCAAAAGTCAGTGGCTGAGATTTTTTGAGACAAAATTTCCTACAGGGTTTTAAATAACATAATTTTATTTATTTTTATAATTTGAGGTTATAAAATAGTAAATTCAAGCACGATGAATGTAATCCCAGTACTTGGGAGGCTTGAGACAGGAGGATCGCAGGTTAGCAGCCAGCTTCAGCTACTTAGTGAGGCCCTCTGCACCTTAGTGAGACCCTGTTTCAAATTAAAGAATAGAAAATAGGGCTGGGGTTGTAGTTCAGAGGTAGAATGCCCCTGGATTCAATCCCCAGTTACACACACACAAAAAAAAATGTTGATTTTGAACAAATTAAATCAAATGTTTAATCTTTAAGGGCATGTTTGCTTGAATATGTTTATTTATATATGATCTCTTCTTAAAATAGATTTTTTTTTTTTTTTTGCGGTACTGGGGATTGAACCCAGGGGTGGTCTACCTCCGCGCTACACCCCGGCCCTATTTTTTTATACTTTATTTTGAAACCGGGTCTCACGAAGTTGCAGAGGGCCTCACTAAGTAGAAAGAGAGAGAGAGAGAGAGAGAGACAGGCAGAGAGAGGGAGAGAGAGAGAGCTGAGGCTGGCCTTGAACCTGGATCCTCCGGTCTCTGCCTCCCAAAGTACTGGGATTATAAGCATGTGCCACCACGCCCGGCTTAAAATAGATTTTATATTCACATGGGCAGACTTCAATTGCCAGTTTCCAGAAAATATATTTGTTTTTTAAAACAGCTTATATCTACATACAGATAAATTTTCTACTTATTTGGTGAATTAAAACAAAATTAAATGCCAAATGTATGCTTTGTTTTGGGGAAAGAAGGGGGTTATATTTGAGCAAAGCCAGCAAATATTATCAGGTATCATATCAACTGGCAATTCACTCTAATCTCTAACATAATTACCGTGATGGGATAATTTTTTGTGTCAACTTTGCTGAGTTGTGGGAAACCCAGATATTTGACCAAATACTATTCTGGACTGTTCTGTAAATGTGTTTTGGATGATATTAATATTTATTTATTTAAAATATTTAGTTTCAATTAACATTTATTAATGGGGTTCAGGGTAATATTTCAACACATGTATGTAGCATGCACTAATCAAATCTTGTCTCCCTTTAGAGATTAACACTTAAATGGGTGGGTTTTCCAGGAATGCAGGTTGCCCTTCATCATATAGATGATAATCACCCAGTTGTTCTGACTAGAACAAAAAGATTGGCCTCTGTAAGAAGTATAATATCTTTTCTGCCAAACAAGTAGTCAGACTGTAGCCACTATAGCTCATATAACTTTTGGTTGACCAGAATCTTCCAGAATCTCAGCCATTTTGATTCATATAACTTGGTTGACCAGAATCTTCCAGAATCTCAGCCATTTTGACTCATATAGCCTTTGGTTGACCAAACTCAGCCTTTTAGTTCATACAACCTTTGGTTGACTGGAATCTTCCAAAATATTAAATTTCATTTCAAGACTCCCACCTGTCATAGAAATAAGCCAGTCACTGCAGAGTTGTACTTTAAACCTTGTTTCTTTACCAAATTTTGTTTCAGAACCCCCACCTATCTTATAAAATAACCAATCACACAGAGTTGTGAACCCAAGCCCTTCCCAATCAGGGGAAGGGGGAGGATCACATCAGGAATTTCCCACTTGGTATGCTTGCTTACCCGGGATTTTTCAGTTGTGCACCCCTCTGCAGAAGTAGAAAGGTTTTGCCTCGCTGAGTGACTCTCATGTGTTTTATTTTGATTGCCAATTTTCATGCCCAACACCACCCACAAGCAAGGGAGAAATTCACTAGCAGGTTGCCTTTGGACTTTATCCACAACATCAGCTCTTCCTGGTTCTGCAGCAGATGGCATAAGGACTATCAAATCAGGCTAATTAACCTATCCATTATCTCACAGGCTTATTTCTTTGTGGTAAGGACACTCAAAATCTATTGTTAATTCAAATTTAAAATAGTTCATATATGATCATTAACTATAATATTAATGCAAGGCAAACATGTAGTTCTAGATTCAATTATATCATTATAATTAAATTATATCAACTATATCATTCATTCAAGAATTAATTTACATTCAAAATACTGATCAAACATTTTTTATGACTTGTTTTGCTTACATTTTTTTTTTTTTTGTGGTACCGGGGATTGAACCCAGGGGCTTTCTACCTCCGAGCTACATCCCCGGCCCTATTTTTTATACTTTATTTTGAAACCAGGTCTCACAAAATTGCAGAGGGCCTCACTAAGTAGCTGAGGCTGGCCGCGAACCCGGATCCTCTGGTCTCCGCCTCCCAAGTACTGGGATTACAAGCGTTGCCACCACCCCGGCTTTGCTTACATATTTTAAAGTGTTGCTTTCTGATATTGTTTTGTCATAATGTAGTAAAATGGTCTAAGCAACTCAAAATATGATACATCCAAGGCATACCTACTCAACTTCTATACTTGAAGCTCTTCGAAATGATAAAAAAAAACAAGAAGGGAAAACACTATATTTGTAATTGTATGATGTATTCTCATGGGAACTACTTGTTTATTTTTAAATAATAGTGCATTTCAGTAATTCTTTATAAAATCAGGAGGACTTGAAATGTGAAGTTGTTACTAAGGAGATCTACATCTTCAGTGTCCCTGCGCCTCACCAGAGTGAGACATAATACACCCAAAAACTGTATCAATCCCAAGACCTGAAGAATCCAAAAAGAGAGATTTACTCTAAATAAAAGATCAACTCCCTCTCAATAGCAAACTAAATCTGAATCAGAGGAGTCATGATACAAGATAATCACTTTTCCACTGTTAGGAAATTGATCTGTCTCAGTTAATCTCTACTTGTTAATTGAATAAATAAACAAAATAAATTGAAGAAAATAAACAAAAACAAAAGCAAAAAAGAGAAAGAAAAAGAAAAAATAACAAAAAGACACAAATATAACTGCTGAATTGAAATTTAATCTCTACTTAATAATTGAATAAAATAAACAAAAAATTGAAGAAAATAAAAACAAAAGCAAAAAAGACAAAGAAAAAGAAAAAAATAACAAAAAGACACAAATATAACTGCTGAATTGAAACTTGAAGAAGTTGGTAGATATCACTAGATGCTCACATACATGACAGCAGAGTTAAGAGAGAATCACATTTGTAGGTCCATGTGAATGTGAATTTCAGTGCTCCAGAAATATGAGAAAGTTTTAGACAACTATTCTCAAAATATAAAAATAAACTAGTTAAAACAGAACTGTTTACCAACTCCTTTATGTGAGCAGATATAACAGGTTAAAAGTCATAAGACAGAAAAAATAATCATGCTAACAGATCTTAGAAAATTAATAATAAAAATAAAATCTTGATATGATTTTAAAGTATTGGAAATAGAATAAAGACTACCAGAATAAATTACTGGCAGGTACATATTTGAAACAATAAATAAAATATAGAAAGAAAGACAATCATCTCCTGAAGATGCAAATCAAAACTATCCTGAGATTCCAGCTAACCCCAATTAGAATGGCAATCATCAAGAAGTCAAACAACAATAAATTCTGGTGAGGATGTGGGGAGATAGAAACTCTTCTACTGTGTTGGTGGGATTGCAAATTAGTGCAGCCTCTATCAAGATCAGTGTGGAGATTCCTCAGAAAACTGGGAATGGATCCACCATATGATCCAGCTATACCTCTCCTGGGTATCTTTCCAAAGGGACTGAAATCAGAAAATCATAGTAATGTATGCATATCTATGCCTATAGCAGCACAATTCACAATAGCCAAATTATGGAGCTAACCCATCCACAGATGAACAGATTACAAAATGATGGGCTAGTGGAGCCCATGATGATAGTGGAGCCAGGGAGGTGGTCTTAGGGAAGAGGCGAGGGTAGAAAAGGAGAATCAATGAAATAATCACTTCCACTTACATTATGTACATAGGTGAGAATACCAATGCCAATCTCAATATCTTGTATGAGGAAGGAGGGGAAGGGGAGGGAGCCAGAGGGAAACCCAACAAGTGCTGTGTGCATGTATGTCACTATCACTAGGAACTGCATTATGATGTGAGACTATAATGAAAGTGTAAAGTAAAATAAAATAAAAAGATTTTAAAGAAAAAATAAATAAAATAAAAATAAATAAAGTATAACTAGTACTAAAAGAAAGAAAAAGAAAAAATCTGCTGAGGGAACAGTGACAATCAAAAAATTATCACTACACAGATAATACGTGATCTTGGAATATAAAATGGAGAGAGGAAACAACTATTGAACTACATTGAAGAAAATTATTGAAGGGCCATAATGGTGATGAGATGGACTTTTCTCAGATTCCATTTCTTTTTATTTATTTATTTATTTTTTTGCGGTACCAGGGATTGAACGTAGGGGTGTTCTACCTCCACGCTATGCCCCCAGCCCTATTTTTTATACTTTATTTTTGAAACCGGGTCTCACGAAGTTGTGGAGGGCCTCACTAAGGAGAGACAGAGAGACAGAGAGACAGAGAGACAGGGAGAGAGAGAGACAGGGAGAGAGAGCGCTGAGGCTGGCCGTGAACCCGGATCCTCTGGTCTCCGCCTCCCAAAGTACTGGAATTACAAGCGTGCGCCACCACGCCCAGCTCAGGTTCCATTTCTGTGCTGAAATATTTAATCGATTCCATGTAACATGTACACCATGATTTCCCTTTGAAATTACATCATTTGTCCATGAAGAAAAAGATGAAATTGTCTTATTTTCATTTCTGAACAAAATCATATTGCACAAGCTGATCTAAAACTTTTTGTTTAATCCAAATTTCCCCTCTTGGGCAGCAGCAAATTCAATCTGTTTAACATCATTCTCCTCTCATCTGGATCACTTAGCACTACAAACCAACATTTTATTTTCTAATCAGTCCCTTGGTAAATACATACATGTTTCTACCACAGTTTTCAATAGCTTGGATCCTGAAAACTACTAAGCTTATTTCTTAAGCGTTGGATACTTTTACCATGTATTTTGAGAAATATTCAAGAACTTTCTTTTTCCTTAGGGTTTTATATTTACTTAGCAAAGAAGTGATTTCTGTAATATCTATTTAGCATTCTGAGGAAATCTTCATGCGATCTTCTAGTAGATCTTTAAATTCAATGAAACATAGTCATTCAATAGAACAAATAAAATCAAATCTCAGAGTACAGAATTAATTCACAAATTTAAGTTTCTTTCACATCTGAAGTAGAAATATGTAACTTGGAATTCATTTTGCTTGTTGTCCCTCTGGTCTCTAAATTATTGCTGTTATTACACACACACACACACACACACACACACACACACACACATACACACACACATATATTTCCTTGTATTCTTTGATGTGATTGATACAAGAGTTTGCCAAGATTCTACTTCTCATTATTATTTTATTCATTTTTATTCCTTTATTTTCATTGGCAATGTTACAACACAGTTAATCATTTCCTTTTACTTCCATTACTTTAATAATTTGACATCAAAC
Source organism: Glis glis (assembly GCA_004027185.1). NCBI lineage: Eukaryota > Metazoa > Chordata > Mammalia > Rodentia > Gliridae > Glis > Glis glis. The sequence goes on along the minus strand of PVJS01011973.1, from coordinate 13,844 downwards.
TTTGAAAGAAAATCTGATCTGTATTCAGATGGGGGAAGTTTTCACTTTCTCTTAATTATACAAAAGTGTGTTTGTGTGTGGTACTGGGGATTGAACCCAGGAGCATTCTACCTCTGAACTACACCCCCAGCCATATTTCATATATATATATATATATATATATATATATATATATATATATTCTTTTTTTTTTTAAACAGACCTTCACTAAGTTGCTGAGAGGCTGGCGGGAAACTGTGATCCTCCTGTCTCAGCCTCCCAAGTACTGGAATTATAACTGTGTGCCACCATACCTGGTTCACAATTTTTTGTTTTAAGAAAATTGCTTTATCTAAGAAAATTGTCATCTTTCATGGGCAATACTAGCATATGCCTCCTTCTTTCCACCCCAGGAGGTATCTGCAAGTCACTCTTCCTCTCCCTCTTGGTGTTTTTCAGACCCATACCTGGGCCCTGGATCTCTCTCTGGTCTGGGATCCAGCACCTCCATCTAACACATTCTTGGGCAAGCCAGATAAAAGGAGAGGGCTCTCAAAGCAGAGAAATTCAAGGTGGCAGATTATCTTACCATGTTGAAAGGCTACAAAAGGGACAAAATCCTCAAACTAGATAGTAGTCTCACGCCTTGTCCCCTGGTACCGTTCACCAGGAAGAAGTAATTATGTGTCCTCTTGGGTTCCCCAAGCTGATAGAAATGGTAACCCACTCGTGTCCCCGCTGAGCCCAGGGTATCTGAGCACATTCAGTCTCATCTGCATCCCTGGAAAGACAGAAATACAGGTGATACTGGTCATGCCTCTGGGGTGGGCTGGCCTGGAGCCCAGCTGCAGTTCATGAAGTTGTAGATGAAGTATGTGATAGTCAGTCTAGGTTGTCAACTTGACCTGATCACGACACACCCAAGATTATGTGATTTTGGGTGTGTAACAGCAGATTAAACAGAAAGCCCTGCCCTGAATGTAGGCAGCAGGATTCTGATAGGTGCGAACTTAGATAAAAGAGGGAGAAGCCACGTAGAGTGCGTGCGACTCTTTCCGAGGAAAATGCATCTGCTCTCGCCTGAGATCGTCGGCCGCCGGCTTCGCCTTTCTCTGAAGAGCTTCTTGATCTTCTCGGCCTCCAGCTCTTGGAACTGAAACTTCACCATCGTTTCTCCGAAGAGCTTCCTGATCTTCACATCTTGGACTGGGACTGAATTAGTGGTTGCTCCGATCCTAAGACTCCAGCTCTTAGACCGTTCGACC
>PVJS01011973.1:0-12500 GCA_004027185.1 Glis glis | reverse complement strand
AAAACTGTAAGCCCATCTGATAAATCCCTTTTTTCAAATATACTCATTCTGTGTATTCTGTTAATCTAGAGAACCCTGTCCAATACAAAGCAGGAGAATGGAACTGCCTGAGAACTGCCCTTGCCTGAGTCATGAAAGGCCAGGACTTCCTTAAATTTGGTCTTCGTTGGAAGTCACACACAGGGTCAGCGTGGCTCCTGCAGCACGGAGTTAGGAAATCTACAGATTTTGCTGTTGTCTTCATGGGCCTGAAGACTTGTCCTAAAAGAAGAACCCAGAAGGTGTCTATTCTGCAGATTTCTTCACTCATGTTTTGTCTGTAATTTTAAGTTAACATTTTCCCCTCAGATTTAGCTTCAGGTTTATAATGGGAGGCATTACCCTGTGCTGTAACTGTGTGCTGCTCTCCTCTGCAGCATATCGGACTCAGAACTCCCAGGATGGAATCAGAACAACCAGGATGCAAACTTCAACAGGGCTGCCGAGCTCAGCCGGCCAAGCTGGACTTTCTGGCCAGTATTGTGGGTCTTTCTTGGACCGGGCTAGAGGCTGTGAAATGGCTTTGTCTTGCTCAGTGGATGTGTGAGAAGGTTCCCTGTGCTAGGCACCATCATGAAACAATGACACATGACTAAGGTGGCCCAGGGCCCCTGTCATGGAAAAAGCAGCAAGATCTCAACAGCCATAGTTAGAAAGTTTCCAGTAAGGCCTGCAGTGCTGTGCAGACTCTGGTCCTTCTTTGTAGAGACTTCTTCCCCAGGGTTGGCATTTAGAGGAAGACTTCTTAGATGGAGAGAGCCTTCTTTCCCCAGTGTGAGGCCAGCAGATGGATGGGAAATGTCTTGAGCCAGTGAGCTGTCCCTTGCAGGTTTGTGGCCTGACCCCCACACCCTTTCTCTTTCTGCAGAGAGATAACTCTGGTTGCTTGCTCATCATGCTCTCTGGTGCAGACACACAAAATTTTGACCATCTTTTTGCTATGTATAGCTATGTAATCCCAAACCTGGGTTGAGGTTTGAGGGGCATGATGGTTGCTCAAATCTTCCATTAGTTGCTAAGAGAATGTACATATCATAGCAGAAAGATGGGTTCTGTGTGCTGTAGAAGCCTGTTTCCAATTAAATAAGGTCTGCTTATGTTGAGCATGAATTATATTTTGATGAATAATCTAGAAAGATTATTTATGTTCCACATTATATATTTTATAGCTAGATGGGGAAATATATAATCATTATTTTTGCATAGTAAAATATTTCCAAAGCTGCCCTAAAGAAAGGCTTAAAGAATATTAGTACCAAAACTAAAGAAAAATAAAAGTAAACACCCTCAAAGATTTCTCTGTGACTATTAAAATATTTTAGGCGATTGTTTAGACTGAGTTTTCACCTATTCACATTTTTGCTTTTGTCTACTAAGGGAAAATTACCCTGAACTACTGTTTATTGACTTATAATGTTGGACCATAGTAACCTAAAATACTTAATTCACCTGAAAATTATGACAATTTACTCTTTCCTCACATCTTGTTTTGTGTGATGGTAACTTTTATTATCCTTTCCTTAATTGTAAGAATTGTTATTCATATCTCAGTTCCTACCTGCAGAATTCTTTCTCTGAAAGAGTCAAGGAAATTCTAGGTTTTAAAAATGCTGTATCAAAGCCAAGTGTGTAATTCCAGTACTTGGGAGGCTGAGACAGGAAGATCTCAGGTAGGAAGCTCTCTGCAACTTAGTAACCCTGTTTCTAAATTAAAAAAATAAGTAAAATAGGCTGGGAGTGTAGCTCAGAGTTAATATGCCCTTGGGTTCAACCCCCAGTACCACAAACACACACCAAAAGGTGTGGTATCACACTGAACACAATTGTTAAATATGCTAGCCTATATAACAGATGATGACCCACATTTCTAATGTAATGTTAATTTCTTATAATTTTGTTTCTCATTTATTGATACTTAAATGTTTTTATTAAAATAATGGACATATGGTATCCCTGGTATGTATTGCAGAAATCATAAATATGCCCACAGGAAGTAGAAAATGGTCTCAGAACATGATAGTGCCCTCTAGTTGTGGGGTAGTAGATTTCCTTTTATTTGAAATATCAAACATTGTGTGTGTGTGTGTGTGTAATGAAAATGACTTGTGTATAGCAATTCACAAAGGAGAGAAAGAATGCTTAAACTTCCTAAGTTCAGCTAAATCTCAACCTCATCGTGAGATCTCAGTAGATTACCATGGTGGTACAGAGCTGTTCTGAGACTCTCTTATTCCAACCAACTCCCTACTTGCTCTGATTTTTGTCTATCTTTTTAACCACTGATCTATTATGAACATCTAACCGTTTCTTGGTTTACTCAGTTACTGTCTTTAACCTTTCTTGATGTGAATTATCTAAAATGAATTTATGATTTTAGAAAATGGGTATCATTGTATGTGAAATGGAGCTCTCAGGAATGCATTTCTAAAGTAGTGTCATGCAAGGCTAATGGTCTCACCAGTAACTAGGCCATCATTCTTATTACTCATAATTCTATAGATGTGCCAATGAGTTCAAGATTCACAATACCAAAATTTATTTTATCCATTCTTTTTTTTTGGAATCTGATTTGGTACTGATAGCAAGAGTCCTGTGTTTGTCTCACAGAAATGGTCCTTCTAGCAAAATCTTATTCACCTTTGCATCAATCTAAACCCAATAAAGCTTCAAAATGTTAACTTTTATTGAACTTAGGTTATTTATATCTTTCTTTCAATTTACTATAAGTTATAAAAATAAATATGATAAAGAAGCAAATATTTTTACTCCTGGTTATCATTCCAAAGGGATTGAAACCAGAGAACTACAGCAATATATGAATACTCATGTTCATAGCAGCACAATTCACAATAGCCAAATTATGGAACCAACCCTGGTGTCCATCAACAGATGAATGGATTACAAAACTATGGGAAATACATACAATAGAATTCTACTCAGCAATAAGGAAGAACAAAATTTTGTCTTTTGCAAGAAAATGGAAGGGCCTGGAAATCATTATGTTAAGTGAGATCAGCCAATCACAGAAAGTGAAGGATCATATGTTTTCTCTAATATGTGCAAACTAAGGAGTAATTGGGATACCAGAGGGACTCCAGACAATGGAGGAGAAGCCTCAGTGGAGGAAGGGAGGTGGTCTATGGGAAGGGAAAGGGGAGGAGTGAGGTTCATTAATGGAATTACTACCATTGACTAAGTGTACATAAGAAAATATACTAATGTCAATCTCAGTGCTCTGGGAAGGGGGGAAATGGGGAGGCGGGGGAGGAACCAAGGGCTGTATGCATGTACATTACAGTCAACAAGATTTTCATTGTGATGTGAGACTATAATGCACCAATAAAAGCACATTAAAAAAGAAACTAAGTCAGTTATCTATAGAAACAAATTAAAGTACAACTCAATTTAATTGCATCAAATATATACTAGCATTTCCTATATTAAAATAAGAATTATTATTGTGAATGGCAAAATAAGAACGCTATAATTTCTTATGTCAAAGAAAATCCAAGCTAGGCACAGTGGTGCAAGCATGTAATCCCAGCTGCTAGGGAGGATGAGGTAGGAAGATCACAAGTTTTGAAGACAGCCTGGGCAAATTAGTGAGATCTTGCTTCAAAATAAAAAGACATATAGCACAGAAGTCAGGGGGAGGCTGGGGGGCAGGCGGGGGGAGGCGGGGGGGAGGGACACCAAGAGCTGTGTGCATGTATGTTAACACCAAACTGATACTCATTGTGATGTGAGACTACAATGCACCAATAAAAACATAAAAAAATAAAAATAAAAATAAAAGAAAAGAAATTGACCACAAAAAAATAAAATAAAAATAAAAAGACATCGCTGAGCATGGTGGCACAAACCTATAATCCCAGTCCTTGGAAGGCTGAGACAGGAGGATGGCAGGTTAGAGGCCAGACTCAACAAATTAGTGAGATCCTGTTTCAAAATTTAAAAAAAATGAAAGGACTGGAGTGTAGCTCAGAAGTAGAATGGCCCTGTTTTCAATCTGAAGTACATAAATAAAATAATAAAATATTAACAACTTTATTGTTATAGTTATATAATGTACTTGACTATAAGAGAAGAAAGAAAAACATTTCTAACACTCTTGACAGATTAAGAGCATTTATTTGTTAAGTAAGTTTAATTAGTGTTAAGGTAGTTTGTATGGTAAAAGTCAAAATGCTGGATGACTTCAAGAATAGTTTAAGCCATAGGATAAAACTAAAATGGGTGTTTTTTAAATGAAAAAATGGTGTGTTGGGGAGGGAGTTTAGAGGACACAACTATACAAGAATTAAACATAAGATTCATATGTTTAAAAGAGACCACAATGAAAATATCTTGAAGATATTATTCAGAAATCCTAGTTAAAATGATGAAATAATCCTTATACTTCACATATCTTATTTCTAATATTTCTGTGTGTTTCCTATTTTATCTGTTATAGCCATGATACCAGAGTTATTGGCTCCCTGAGATTATCCTTCTTTGGAGGATGCTACTTATGAGATTCGTTTTCTTTCTCCCTTCCTGTTTTCAACAAAAATTGTGCCTTATTAACATTCCGTTCAGTTATACCATGTATCTACCGGTGACCCAATAATTTATTGCTAACAGAAGAGTTAATATTTAATATGGTGTTGTTAGTAGTGTGAAATGGAAAAAACAGCAGGACAAGATTTTGAAAATAATCTTTCTGTAGAGTGGAAGAAAAGGATTGTTGATGAAAATAAAATTGTGAGTGTGTAGACTCTCTCTGAAAATAATAATTGTGATTAAAAATTGATATTGAACACCTAATATTTACCTGACATTAAGTAAATAACAATTTCTAATAATATTTTTAAATAGACCCAAAGATATTAAGCAAATCACCTATGGATAATATTTGTTAAAGAGAAAATTTAATTTGGTTGGCATGATTTACTACAAGTTTCTAATATTTTCTTGATCCTACTTTAATTCCTGTCATCATTCCCCCATTCCTTTTACATTTTTTCCTCTGTACTTCCAGCCTAACATATCCATTTATTTACCATGCCCTATGGGCCATTCATTGTGCTAGGCAACTTATTGTGGATAATCATATGTATTTGGCCTTAGCTATAATGAAATTTAGATTACTAAGTTTCACTAAATTCCTTCAGAGAACTATGATAAGTTCCTTATCTTAGGTACATAGACATTAAATGATAACAGGAATGCATAGCTATTTGAAAAAATATAATAAGTGACTTAATGAAAGCCAATGGCACTTGAGTGCTTCATGAAAGTCTTTCATAAAAATAATCATACAGCTACCTAAGGAAAGAATATTTGAATAGCCAAAGGGGGAGATATGAAGGAACTGTTTAGAGCACAGAAAAAAGGACTTAGAGTGGGCAGAAACATGTATGTTTATAAGAATAAAATGGAGACAAATATTGTTGGCGTGCAAAGACAAGGTTGCGCAGTTACTTTTGATTACATATTATATAATGCAACAATGAGGTGTGTGTTTACCACAAGACAAGTAAAAAAAAAAAAAGAGAAGTAATGGATAGTGACAATAAGAATGACCATGAGATCTGAATTTTAAAAACATGTCTTGCAAAACAAATGAATCTAAACATGGGCCATGGGCCTCATACTTTTAAACACACACACACACACACACACACACACACACACGCACACACACACGCACATTCAAAATGGATCATGGATCTAAATGTAAAAGGCAAAATTAAAAAAAAAACCTCTTAGAAGATAACATGGAGAATATCTAGGTGCTCTTTTGTCTCAGCTGCACATTTTATATAACACTAGAAGCATAAAACCATGAAGGAAAAAATTGAGAAGTTGAATTTCATTAAGTGTAAAACTTATGCACTGTACAATACACTAAGAGAATGAAGTGTCAAGCCACGCATATAGAAAATATTTTCAAAAGACATATATGTTAAAGCAGTGGTATCCAAAATATACAAAGAATTCTTAAATCTCAACAATAAGAAAAAAAACACTCTGATTAAAAGCAGGCACAAGATCTGAATAAACCCCTCATAAAAGAAGATAGAAAGATGGTAGATAAGCATTTCAAAAAATGCTCAACATCGTACAACATCAGGAAATTGCAAATTAAAACAAAACGGCAAAGTCTATGGTGTTTTAACTTAAATTTTCCTATATCCTTCTGTCCAGCTCTGTGGTAGTCTTGAAAATCAGCTGACTTGCACCATAGGAGCCTCAACAAGCTTTGTGTCCTTAGAAAAAACAAAACAAGCTTTTAAGTCACCCCCCAAAAATAAATTCTATCATTCCACAAAGAGTTGTAACAAATTGATCTATCTTGAAGCAACCTGGAAAAGTATGAATCATCAGGCTGGTATTTATTAAACTGTCTGAGGATGTAGAAAATTAAGTATATAGGCAAGATGTGCTCAAAGCCAGGAATGAGGAAATATTTGAGGAGAACATGACTGAGAATTGCTTTAGGACTGGCTAACATATCTTCATATTCAGAAAGCACAATGAATCCCATACTGAATAAACAAAGGTAAGCCCTCATCCAGACACATAATGGTAAAAATGCAGAATCTGTAAAAGACATCAGAAAATCCTAAAGGCAACTAGAGGAAGAGAGACAAATACACAAGGGCAACAATGAAAATAACAGATTTGTCAACAGCTACAGTAAAATCAAGTCTGTGGAGTAATAATTTCTACATTTTGTAATGGACTTTGTATTAGATTTGTATACCAAAATAAGGATTATTCTAGAACTAAAACACTATTAAAATATTTTTGGAACAAAGTAGTTGAGGTGTGTGTGTGTGAGAGAGAGAGAGAGAGAGAGAGAGATTAAGACTTCAGGCAAGAGTTCCCTGATGAAATATTCCCTGAGATGTGTACTTTTTTTTTTTTTGCGGTACCGGGGATTGAACCCAGGGGCATTCTACCTCCGCGCTACACCCCCAGCCCTATTTTTTATCCTTTTTTTGAAACCGGGTCTCACAAAGTTGCAGAGGGCCTCACTAAGTAGAGAGAGAGAGAGAGAGAGAGACAGAGACAGAGACAGAGAGAGAGAGAGAGACAAAGAGAGAGAGAGCAGAGGCTGGCCGCGAACCCGGATCCTCCGGTCTCCGCCTCCCAAAGTACTGGGATTACAAGCGTGCGCCACCACGCCCAGCGAGATGTGTACTTTGACAGACATTTAACCTAGAAGGAAAAATACATAGTCATAAACCCCCCTGATAAACCTGCAGCTATATGCAATATTTAATGAATACAAATAATTGGCTATACTAATTTATGAAGTAAACATTTTAGATTATTTAAAATATGGGCAACATAATGAAATTATCAACTAATAATAGATTTGTTATATATTACAGAAGGATAATAGTTGCACTGATTATGTTAATGTTAGCTGAGACACAAAGTTAAAACAGAATGCATAATGAAACAGTAAAACCAACTTAAAGTGGGTGTTTAACTTTGAATCTATGTTAGGAAAAATACCATTAAAATAACAATAATTTCCAAAAATGAGAAAGGAGGTAAATAGCATACTAAAGCATGAAAACATTTAGTCTTAAAAATAGATGGTGGAGAAAAATCTAAGTATATCAATAATAGCAAAAACACAAATATATTAATGTCTCCAATTAAAAGACAAAAAATCTCAAGTTTGCTTTAATAAGACCTGATGAAAGCTATGATGTTCAGAAAAGAAGTGCAACATAAAGATTCCTAGAGCTTATTGGAGATAAAAGCAGAAAATGAAACAAAAGGAGTGTGTTTTGTTATATATTAGTACAATATATAGCACTACATGTGTAATACATATATAACTATGTGTGCATGTTGTGTGGCTATCTTCATGTGTATGTCTGTGTATGTAGACCCTATTCAACTTTTGATAGGGTCATGTCATGTACTGATAAAACTCATCTAAATTTAAAAGTATCCTAAGTAGAGAATATATTAATATTATTAAAACACTTAACCTCCCAAATGTCATAATGACAACACAGTACTCTGTAGAGTACAAATTGCTTACTGTTATTGGACTTCGCAGATGGGGAGCAGCAGCTTACTGCCAAGTATTGCAAACAGAGCTTCCTATCGTGTATCAAAGCATCAAACTTCAAAATTAGAAGTATGGTTTCTACTGAATGCAAATTATTCTTGCACAATATTGTGTATGTGTGTGTGTGTGTGTGTGTGTGTGTGTGTGTGTGTGTGAGTGTGTAGGGGTGCTAGGAATTGAACCCAAGGGAGTCCTACCTCTGAGCTATATACCCCTTCCCCTATTTTACTTTTTATTTTAAAAGAGTACCTTGCTAAATTACCAACCACTGGTCTAGAACCTGCAATTCTCCCAAGTACTGGGATTACAGGCATGCAGCACCATGCCAGATTGTTTTTACACAATCTTAAAGTAAAAAATTACAATAGCAAAAAAAAAGTAAAAAATTACACCATCATAAGTCATGGACTGTTTGCATATGTATAATCATTTCTGTGTGTGTGTGTGTGTGTGTGTGTGTGTGTGTGTGTGTGTGTATTACTAAGTGATGGGATTACTCAGTGTCTTAATATGGTTATGAGCTATATAAATTTATGCATTTGTCAAAAATGCTCAGGATGTTTAATAGCTGAAAATTTGATTGTATATAGAGTATATATAATAATCATATACTCATTTTATTTTTATTATTTTTATTTTAAGATTTTTATTGGGGCAGTATGATTATACATAATAGTGGGACTTGTTACCTAATTTGGTCAATTGCACCAACATTAAGAGAATTACTTTAGAAATGCAGCAATGATCCACTATTCTGTATAATTATTGTGTATTAATAAAAATAAATGTAAAGATGAAAATAAGGTGTCATTTGTGCAGGGATAGATAGATCAATCAACAGAAAAAAGGAAAAAGTACAGAAGCATGCTCAGTCATTTATGGGAATTGGATTTATGACACAGGAGGCTGTACTTTAATTGAGACAAGGTTATTTTTAAGTGGCATGAGACAAACATTTATTTTGCAAAACAATGGTTCTCCATCTTACATATACAGAAAAGCAAGTCTTAAATTGTTAAAAGATATTTAGTAACATTTTATAAAATTTTTATAACAAAATTGAGAAGCTATCTAGGACTTTACCAATTATGGCAAAGAGTCTGCATTTTATTCAAGATGAAGCAGGACATTAATTAACATTTTTTGCACAGGAATGACACGATGGACTTACATTGGAAATTGTTTACTTTTGGTGCTCTATGAAGAAGTAGATATACCAGAACAAGCGAAGAAAAAGTGAAGCCACTAAGAGACTCACTCCAGCCCAGCTGAAAAGTGATGATGTTTGCATTTCGTATATTAGTGGAAAGGTCACATTGAAATTATTTCTAAGAACCTAACTATGGTACTTACCATGTTTATATAATATGATTCTGTTAAGCCTTTACAATATTATTGTTATAAATTAGAAATATTAAAGCATAGGCACCTTAAAAGACAGGACCATTTTAACATTATGCAGTAATATAAATGAGACATTTTAATTACTATTATATACTTTCTTCCTCAAGGTAAATGCAAGCCTTTACATTTTGTATTTGAATTGTCTTGCGTTAACATTTTTACTATGCAAGTATTTTCATCAAAGTTGGTGTCATTAAACCAGATCTTTTTTGTCCTCAAAATATGTACATAAGAATTACTAACATCCCTAAGAAGAAGATACTTTGATTTATTGGGACACTGAATTACTCTCCCACCACTCCACTCATGCTTTCTTTGTCTCTCCAAGGAAGACTTATCATCATTGTGTCTGTTGTTGTTATTATTATTTTGTCAGAGTGAATATATCTGTGGGTGACAGTGACATAAAGTCACATCATACTGTTGAGATGAAGGGTCCATCAAGATGCTTACACTCAGTGGCTTTATTTTTTGCCACTTATGAGAGCAGCTTGAGAAAATGGAAACTTGAACTCAATTATGTCTCTTTTGATAATAAACAAAATGTTCTAATTGCAGCACAACTTTTCCAGTCTCTCAGATAAAATTTGTGCTAGTTGCTTCCCAACATCCTCTGACCCTGTCCTTGTTTTTGCTGTTTTCACAATTATTCCTTTATTTTCTCAGGTGTTCATACATCTAAAGATGAAGCCACTACTCTTTGTTGGGACCTGTGATAGGATATGTGCAATTGTCAATAACTAAGAGACACCCGATCCAAGCCCTCTCTGAGTCATTCTAGTCCCCCTTACTGTCTTTTAATCAGCCACACTCCTCAGCTTTTATTCCTGCATCAAAACTTACTAAATAAAAGTTGAATATTAGTTTCTCAACATTTGATGTACATTTAAAATGGTATTTCACTGTTCCTTGATTTATTTGCATTTAATATTTATCTTAAATGACAAAAGTAAAAGCTTTATCAAGACTATATTAAAAGTATTTTATAAAAAAGATTAGTATTTTTATATTAAGAGTTCATATGCAAATCTGTCTTACCAAGATTGCTTTTATTCAGGTATCCCTGAAATATTAGCCTAGATTTTAAAGGCCTCAAAAACATCACAGAGTCAATTCAATATGGTCTTCTCTTTCTTCACATATAATAGTATATTATTTGATTGGACTCAGAGATATGAAAGTTCCTTTATAACTCCCAAATCTAATAATTTTATCAATAACAAAAAAACGCAGGTCATCTGTTTCTTGAAACAAACCAAATTTTAAAAAGTATGGTGAGCCAGTTAGAAATAGCAAAATATGTGTCTTTGAAAGAAATGCTATGGTGGCTGAGAAGTTCTCTTTTGATTAAACTCAAGTCAGAGATAATAAGTGAGAGCGGCCACATATGATTACCCCAATGGTAGTGAGCAGGATGGTTACCGGTGCACACGTAAATGTGTAGCAATGATTCCATGGGCGTTATACCCATTTTGTCTATTTTACTTTGAATTTTAAACAGAAGAAATATGATCTAAGGTTTTGTTTAAGGAAAATGTAATTTTCTCAAATATCCCTATAGAAAGTCATGAGAAACTTTAATTTCCTAAAAATAGATCAGTTAGTAGCATCAGTTAGGTGAGTATAATGAATTTTCTTTGGGTAACAGTCATGTTCACCTGCCTGGAAAGGTGAAATGATTTTACTAACACCTTTAATAATCACATTAATATATATCTGAGTCCTTGTTGAATTTTTTGGAGGATTTTTTTTGGAGATTAAACCCAGGGGCATTGTACCTCCAAGATACAAGCCCAGCCCTTTCTATTTATTTTTATTTTTTTATTTTGAAACAGGGTCTTGCTAAGTTGCTGAGTCACTAAGTTGCTGAGGCTAGCCTCAAACCTGCTATCCTCCTGTCTCAACCTCCCAAGTACTGGGATTACAAGAGTATATTACCATGTCTGGCACTTGCTGATTTTTATAATGGTTTTATGTATTCTATTTCTTCCTTAGAATTAATTTCAATCTAATAACTTATGATAGTTTGAAAATTGATATCTATGGTAGTTAATACATTAACACTTTTGTTTGGGGTATGGGTTTTGAAAATATTCAGAGTTCTTTATGTTCATTTTCATTATTTTAATTATTTTACTACTAATCATCACATTTAAAAAATACTAAATATAGCCTAAACCTTCTAATTTAAAACTATACTTAAGCCAGGCATGGTGACAAATGCCTATAATCCTAGTACTTGAAAGGCTGAGACAGGAGGATTACAGGTTTGATTACAGGTATATATATATATATATATTATGAAAATTTAAAGATAGATTACACTATATTTGGCCCATTACCCAAAACATTCATTGAAGAATTGGAAGGCAGTAATTTGCATTGCTAGTCAATTAAGAGTTCTGATGTCATAGCTTCACCCTATTTTATTTATAGTATTTTATATTAATTACAAATGTTTCTGATTAAAAAGCTGGAAGAGATCATAGAAATGATTTGATCAATTGATTTACATACTGAAGATATGTAGTTTGCAAGGATGTAAAGTTTGCTCTTATCCACATGGCCAGTTATAGCTGGAGACAAAACAGGACACAAGCTCCTAATTTAAAATAAAATTTAAAATAAATTATTATATGCACTCCTAGATTATATGTTTACATAATGTAATTATTTATGATTCAGCTTGAGTTAGTTAATGAGAAGCCTACTTAATTTTAGGCCTGTGTTTTTATGAATAGTGTTTACACATTAAAACATATCTTAGGGCCAGGCGTGGTGGCGCACGCTTGTAGTCCCAGTACTTTGGGAGGCGGAGACCGGAGGATCCGGGTTCACGGCCAGCCTCAGCTCTCTTTCTCTCTCTTTTTCTCTCTCTCTCTACTTAGTGAGGCCCTCCACAACTTCGTGAGACCCGGTTTCAAAATAAAGCATAAAAAATAGGGCCGGGGACATAGCACGGAGGTAGAACGCCCCT